>JAMOIN010000414.1:0-24064 GCA_024666655.1 Dascyllus trimaculatus
GCTGTCAGCCACGAGACGTTCAGGCCGCGGCGAGATAAACATGACCGGTTTAATTTTACCGGGAAACTGAGTCTGTCACCGGCGGCTTAAACCGGACAGTCTACCGGAAAACACCATGAGAAACCGTCTGAAGTCTCCCGGTAACGGAGGGGATTAATGGAGGGAGGAACGTAAACAGCAGCTCAGTGGTGTCTGAAAACTCCGAGGGTCCATGAAGGTCACAGCGCTGACAGCTGCAGCTGCTTCTGTTACTGAGCTCCCTGATAAACATCCATGAAGGAGATCCCTGACCAGCATCCACTGAATGTCTATGTAATAGTGACATCACACATTTATCCATCACTATCACAAATATAACTAATACCTCTATTATCGTTTACCATAAGAAAAGTATTTAACATGAGGCAGCTGATAATAACAACAAAACAATAACAGTGAGTGTTTTGTTCTGTTTTGTAATTAAAAATCAAAAGATCAGAAGCTAATACAGGCGTCCAAGAAGAAGCCTGGGAATCTGAAGTTAGCTGTAAATGTCAGGTGGTGCAACTGCAGGGACGTGAAGCAGCAAAGAGAAAAGACCAAGCTGTAAAATGCTCAGAATGACAGAGATGTGGACGATGCCAAGAAGACCCTGGACAAGAAAGAAAGCAAATAGGTTAAAGGGAAAAGCAGCGTGTTCTCCTGACAGATCAAGACTGAAAAACCAGCGGGCCAGAGGAAGGGCAGAGCAGCTGGGTTCCTGTGTCGTGATGAGAACAGTCGTCTCCTGCCTGGAGAAGGACACAGAGACAAAGCCAGGCACTGAGGCGAGTCTCAGTGAAACCATCCACTGAACTGCATCTGTAGTCCTGAACGTGAAGACCCTCAGGCCGGCCTCCAGCCAACAGTGTCAGACAGGAACACGCGTGCACGCTCAGATCATGAGAATTACTGCAGCAGAGCGGTCGTCTGAAAACCACCAGCGTCTCTCAGCTGCTGTCCTCTGATGGTCCAGACAACCAGTCCTGCAGACGTTAGAGCAGCCCAGAGGACGACATGTGACCTGCATCAGAGGACAGCAGACCTGCATCAGGGCTTCACAGGACCTCCATGATGTTGTGAAAGAAGCACAAGTTGAACATGTGCTGAGCCGGTCGGCCTTTTCAACCAGCAGCTCGACAGCCGAGCCAAACACTACACTGGCTGCAGCCGGGCTTTAGGAGCCTGAGAGAAGATGAGGCTCTGCATCCTTCAGCATGATGGAGAGCTGTGTGGGCCTACTGGGAACCAGTGTGGGCCTACTGGGAACCAGTGTGGGCCTACTGGGAACCAGTGTGGGCCTACTGGGAACCAGTGTGGGCCTACTGGGAACCAGTGTGGGCCTACTGGGAACCAGTGTGGGCCTACTGGGAACCAGTGTGGGCCTACTGGGAAGCAGTGATAAGGGAAGTGATGGAGAACTGCAGTCTATCTCCCACAGCACCACATGTGCTGAGTGGTGGTCCAGTCATCTGGTACCGCCATCAAAAGGCTCAGCCTCATCTCCTTTCTCAGGCTTCCAGCAGGTGACCTGGAGCTCCTCTGAGCAGTCCCATGGAGAAGGACCCTGGAGGGACAGGACAGGATGACAGGACCTCATTCCAAACTCCGTCTGTTCAAATGAAACAGTGAGTCCATCAGAGACAGGACACGTCTCAGGAGAAGACTCAGCACATACCTGGAACACGCCACAGTGCAGTGGACTGATGGGTGGTCTTCAGTGGACTGGTTGGTGGTCTTCAGTGGACTGGTTGGTGGTCTTCAGTGGACTGGTTGGTGGTCTTCAGAGGACTGGTTGGTGGTCTTCAGAGGACTGGTTGATGGTCTTCAGTGGACTGATGGTCTTCAGAAGACTGGTTGATGGTCTTCAGTGGACTGATGGGTGGTCTTCAGAGGACTGGTTGATGATCTTCAGTGGACTGGTTGATGATCTTCAGTGGACTGGTTGATGGTCTTCAGTGGACGGTTGGTGGTCTTCAGTGGACTGGTTGATGGTCTTCAGAGGACTGGTTGATGGTCTTCAGAGGACTGGTTGATGGTCTTCAGAGGACTGGTTGATGGTCTTCAGAGGACTGGTTGGTGGTCTTCAGTGGACTGGTTGATGGTCTTCAGAGGACTGGTTGATGGTCTTCAGAGGACTGGTTGATGGTCTTCAGTGGACTGGTTGGTGGTCTTCAGTGGACGGTTGGTGGTCTTCAGTGGACTGGTTGATGGTCTTCAGAGGACTGGTTGATGGTCTTCAGAGGACTGGTTGATGGTCTTCAGAGGACTGGTTGGTGGTCTTCAGTGGACTGGTTGGTGGTCTTCAGTGGACGGTTGGTGGTCTTCAGTGGACTGGTTGATGGTCTTCAGAGGACTGGTTGATGGTCTTCAGTGGACGGTTGGTGGTTTTCAGTGGACTGGTTGGTGGTCTTCAGAGGACTGGTTGATGGTCTTCAGAGGACTGGTTGATGGTCTTCAGTGGACGGTTGGTGGTCTTCAGTGGACTGGTTGGTGGTCTTCAGAGGACTGGTTGATGGTCTTCAGAGGACTGGTTGATGGTCTTCAGAGGACTGGTTGGTGGTCTTCAGTGGACTGGTTGATGGTCTTCAGAGGACTGGTTGGTGGTCTTCAGTGGACTGGTTGATGGTCTTCAGAGGACTGGTTGATGGTCTTCAGAGGACTGGTTGGTGGTCTTCAGAGGACTGGTTGATGGTCTTCAGAGGACTGGTTGATGGTCTTCAGAGGACTGGTTGGTGGTCTTCAGTGGACTGGTTGATGGTCTTCAGAGGACTGGTTGGTGGTCTTCAGTGGACTGGTTGATGGTCTTCAGAGGACTGGTTGGTGGTCTTCAGTGGACGGTTGGTGGTCTTCAGAGGACTGGTTGATGGTCTTCAGAGGACTGGTTGATGGTCTTCAGAGGACTGGTTGGTGGTCTTCAGTGGACTGGTTGATGGTCTTCAGAGGACTGGTTGGTGGTCTTCAGAGGACTGGTTGGTGGTCTTCAGAGGAGTGGTTGGTGGTCTTCAGTGGACTGGTTGATGGTCTTCAGTGGACTGGTTGGTGGTCTTCAGAGGACTGGGACCATCAATGTTATGTTATGTTCACTCTGATCAGCTGAGATCCACAGAAACGTTCATGCAGACATCCAGATGCATCCATTCAAGCTGTCTTAAGGTTTTCAAACATTAAACTCCAGCTCTCTCTACCACCTGGGTCGGGGACTTGTTATGTATGTTTGTGTGTCCAAGTGGATTCTGTCCTTCTAATAGGGTTTAATCAGTTCCTGACATGTCCCCTCTTCATTCTCTGGACCTGCTCAGTCTGAACACGTCTTCAGGACTTTAAATCATCATTGTCTTTCATGTTTCAGCTCATTAAACCCCCAAATGTCAGGTGGAGCACCTGCAAATGAACAGATTAACACTAATAAAGATGACATGTCAGTGATTAGAGATTCAACATTAAATACGAGGCCTTTATTTCATGTGTTAAACCAGATGAGCCTCATTTCTCAAATAAAAGTACACTGAACAAAGATATAAAGGCCCCATGTGAAATATTGATGCCACATGAAGTGCACCACCCAGAGTGAGCGTATACTGTCTGGTACTTGGACTAAATGGATGTTTCTCTTGATTAGTGCCCTAGTTGGGGACACTAATCCTGTTCATTGTTAATAGTGGTCTTAACAACAAACAGGAAGCTCATCAGCCAGAAGAACCCCGGTGACCTCTAGATCTCTAAACACTGAAACAAACAGCTGCCTTCAACTCCTGGGAGGACCGGTACACTTTTCATGTCAGGTGGTACAACCGATATAAAACATGGTGTGTGTGTGTGTGCGTGTGTGTGTGTGTGTGTGTGTGTGTGTGAGCAGCAGCTGTGTGTTTTCTCACCGTGTCGATGATAAACACTCTCATGGACACTTGAAGCTGAAACATGTGAAGCACACGTGAACCACAGCTCAGACCCGACTGTTTCCGATCGCTGCTGATCACTAATCAATAATCATCAATCAGAGCCGACAGCAGAAGTGAGAGAGTGAACAGGACTGATCCTGGGGCTTTTGCAGGACATGTTCTCATCATGAACCAGGTCTTTATCAGGGACCCCCTCAGACCAGAGAAGACGAGGCTGCAGTCCGGTCCTGCTTTACTGTGAAGGAAACAGGAAGTTCAGGCTCAGCTGCTGAACTCTGCTTCTTCTTCGCTGGTTCCTGTGGCGTGCTGGAGATATGAGGTTTCTGAGTATAAATAGCAGCAGGTGAGCAGCAGGCTGACACACAGGTGAGCTGACACACAGGTGAAGATGCTGCTGCTGCTTCTTCTGAGCGTCTTCATGAACTCAGCTTCGGCTGCAAAGGTCAGTTACCTCTGGTTCATCTCTGCTCTCAGCAGTTTCACTCTTTGAGGTTCTCCAGGTGAGAAATAAACCGACTGACAGACAGAACAGGTGGAACCCATCTAACAGGTCCATGGACCAGCTGCTCTGTTGGTTCTGCTCCATAGAGCAGTTCATCAGGGACATCTGGTCCGGTCTGGTCCAGTCTGGTCCAGTCTGGTCCGGTCTGGTCTGGTCTGGTCTGGTCTGGTCCGGTCTGGTTCGGTCTGGTCTGGTCTGGTCCGGTCTGGTCCGGTCTGGTCCGGTCTGGTCCGGTCTGGTCTGGTCCGGTCTGGTCCGGTCTGGTTCGGTCTGGTCCGGTCTGGTCTGGTCTGGTCTGGTCTAGTCTGATCTGGTCTGGTCTGGTCCGGTCTGGTCCGGTCTGGTCTGGTCCGGTCTGGTCTGGTCTGGTCTGGTCTGGTCCGGTCTGGTTCGGTCTGGTCTGGTCTGGTCCGGTCTGGTCCGGTCTGGTCCGGTCTGGTCCGGTCTGGTCTGGTCCGGTCTGGTCCGGTCTGGTTCGGTCTGGTCCGGTCTGGTCTGGTCTGGTCTGGTCTAGTCTGATCTGGTCTGGTCTGGTCCGGTCTGGTCCGGTCTGGTCTGGTCTGATCTGGTCTGGTCTGGTGTGATCTGGTCTGGTCTGGTTCGGTCTGGTCCGGTCTGGTCTGGTCTGATCTGCCACTGTTCTCTGCTTCAACACGTTCATCTGACAGGTTTTAAAACACAGAACAATCCCGAGGTCCCTGAACGCCTCATTGTAACTGTTAATAGGCTTCATTCTAAAAAGGGTTTGAGGCTCGTTTGATTTCCACGTTATGTAGAGTGTTGACATGCTGTGGGTCTGTGTGCAGCTGGGCGTGGTGCAGACGGAGGCGGGGAAGGTAGAGGGGCGGAGCCACAGGATGGGTCTGTTCAGCTCCGTCGACGTCTTCAAAGGCGTCCCCTTCGCTGACGTCCCTGGAAAGTGGGAGAAACCAAAACCTCATCCTGGGTGGAGCGGTGAGTGAACCTGAGACTTCACCTGGCCGCACTGTGACATCACTGGTGGGTGTGGCCACAGGTGTTTCTGTGGTGGAGCCAACAGCAGGTGGAGGTCCTGAAGTTTCTTTTGCAATAACACTGATGATTGATAAGAGAAAGGCATCAGAACCAGTGACGATCAGAGCAAACCTTTTCCCTCTTCACGTTCAGTGTTTGGAGAATAATTCATCTTCAATATTTCTTCCAATAAAAGGAATCCTGAAGGCCACCAAGGCCAGAGAGCGCTGCCTGCAAGTGACGCTGCTGCAGACAAAAACCCAGGGCAGCGAGGACTGTCTCTATCTGAACATCTTTGTTCCACAGGGACGATCATGTACGTAACACACTGAGAACACTCAGGTAACATACACAGGTAACACACAGGTAACACTCAGGTAACACTCAGGTAACACACTGAGAAGACTCAGGTAACACTCAGGTAACACTCAGGTAACACACACAGGTAACACACAGGTAACGCACAGGTAACTCACTCAGGTAACACACTGAGAACACTCAGGTAACACTCAGGTAACACACACAGGTAACACACAGGTAACACACTGAGAACACTCAGGTAACACTCAGGTAACACACACAGGTAACACTCAGGTAACACTCAGGTAACACACACAGGTAACACACAGGTAACACTCAGGTAACACACTGAGAACACTCAGGTAACACTCAGGTAACACTCAGGTAACACACACAGGTAACACACAGGTAACGCACAGGTAACTCACTCAGGTAACACACTGAGAACACTCAGGTAACACTCAGGTAACACTCAGGTAACACACACAGGTAACACACAGGTAACACACTGAGAACACTCAGGTAACACTCAGGTAACACACAGGTAGCACACACAGGTAACACTCAGGTAACACACAGGTAGCACTCAGGTAACACACACAGGTAACACACAGGTAGCACTCAGGTAACATACACAGGTAACACACAGGTAACACTCAGGTAACACTCAGGTAACACACTGAGAACACTCAGGTAACACTCAGGTAACACTCAGGTAACACACACAGGTAACACACAGGTAACGCACAGGTAACTCACTCAGGTAACACCTAGGTAACACACAGGTAGCACTCAGGTAACACACACAGGTAACACACAGGTAATGCACAGATAACACACACAGGTAACACATATGTAGCACTCAGGTAGCACTCAGGTAACACACACAGGTAACACTGAGGTAACACTCAGATAACACTCAGGTAACACTCAGGTAGCACTCAGGTAACACTCATGTAACACTCAGGTAACACAGGTAACTGTCTGTGCGTCCACAGTGTCGTCCAACCTGCCGGTGATGGTCTACCTGTTCGGTGGTGCCTTCTTGCTCGGGGCGTCCAATGATGTTGCGATTCTTGGAGACTCGCTGTACGACGGGAAGGAAATGGCCGACAGGGGCAAAGTCATCGTCGTCACAGTGAACTACAGAGTTGGAACGCTGGGCTTCCTGAGCACCGGAGACGACCGACTGCCAGGTGTGAAAACATCACACAACACAGTAACACAACTCTGTAACACAACTCAAGGGCTAACAGGCTAACAGGCTAACAGGCTAATAGGCTAACAGAGGCTAACAGGAGCTAACAGAGGATAAGAGGTACTAACGGTGGCTGACAGAGGAGTCCAGTGTGAGAATCTACAGACATTAACTGACACCTAGACTACCTGAACTCTGAGATCTTCTGAAGTGAACAGTCTCAGGTTTGAACTGATGCAATAATGAAACCGGTTTGATAAGTTCCTCTCGTCCTGCTGACTTTAAACCAGGAGTTAAACTTCAGCTCAGCATCTTATCTGAGTCTAAAAAGGCCTTCTACTGTTCAAACACGGCAGAGTTCTGTCGTGTTCTCAGGTGTGCTTTGGTTCCCAGAGCGCTGTCCCATCGTTATCAGCAGTGAAGTGTTGGTTCAGCTGCTCAGAGTCCTGCAGGTTTGTGGAGGCGAAGGGAAACGTTGAGCCAACAGCAGCGAACGACGGCAGCAGGAACACAAACTAAACTTAACTCAGACGAACAAACAGAGGCTGAAATGATGGAAGTGATCAGGGACCCACCTCTACACTCGGGGTTTCAATCATCTGGACCAGCTTGAGTCCATCGAAGACGTTCCACCTGTTGTCTTGGGCGACAGGTGGAACGTCTTCGATGACCTCAAGCTGGTCCAGATGATGAAACCATGAAGAACAGCCATGATGTTATTTTAACCTTCATCTTGTGTTAAAAGTGGATCAGAGCTTCTGTCAGTGTGGATCTTTGGGTCGGATGAGATCAGATGAATGAACTCAGGTGACTGTACCTGCCAGGTAACTACGGTCTGTGGGATCAGCACGCTGCCATCTCCTGGGTTCGCAGGAACATCGAGGCGTTCGGAGGAAACCCCGACAACATCACCGTGTTCGGCCAATCAGCCGGCGC
Source organism: Dascyllus trimaculatus (assembly GCA_024666655.1). NCBI lineage: Eukaryota > Metazoa > Chordata > Actinopteri > Pomacentridae > Dascyllus > Dascyllus trimaculatus. Next base: position 7,850 of record JAMOIN010000414.1, read on the forward strand.
CGCCAGCGTCAGCTTCCAGGTCAGAAAAGAAGAGTCTGGAGACTGATTCTAGCGTCCACCTGTGTCCTCATGTGTTCACCTGTGTTCCAGATGTTGTCTCCGTACTCTAAGGGTTTGTTCCGCAGAGCGATCACTCAGTGTGGAGTGTCTCTCAGTCCGTGGGCTCTACAGAGGAGCCCCATGTCCCTCACCAAGAAGGTAAATGTACACATTGAATCCACCAGGTGTGTGATGTTAATAGTTGACAGTTATAAGCCTTAGAATAGTTTGTTGTTGAACATTGAAGTAACGTCTGGTCCCCCTGGAGCGTTTGTTTGCTACACCTGCGTGTCTGTAGCCAGCTGGTTCTGAGAACGTGAGGCTTTCCTCAGCTGACTCCACCACAGGCAGAATAAATCATGAACCATGTGACCCGCAGATCGCTCGCAAGGTCGGCTGCTGGAGGAGCAACGAGGACGACATGATCTCCTGCCTGAAGATGAGCGACCCGGTCGGTCTGACGATGGCGGGAAAAATCGACATCCTGCTGCTGCTGGGAAAAGGTTGGGAAGACCTGCTGCTTTCTCCTCCCCCATAGATGCTGGTCTACCTCCATGTTTCCAGCCTCTACAGTAGCTGGAGAGACGTTCACCAGGCTGAATGTCTCTCCAGCTACTTGCTCCTCTGTGCAGGTGAGTTACCTTCCTTGTCTCTCAGGTGTGGTCATGGACCTCCTGGAACTCGCTCCGGTGGTTGACGGTGACTTTATCCCCGATGATCCCAGTCGTCTGTTTCACAACGCCGGTCAGTTCGACTACATGGCCGGAGTCAACAGCATGGATGGACACATATTTGCAGGAGTCGACGTTCCTTCCATCAACCAGAGAAACGCCACCAAAATGTGAGTGCAGAAACCAGGATACAGGTGTGTTCAGGTGCAGTGATGTCAGACTGCAGCAGATAAAACACCTCAGCTAACATCCTCACAGATCCACCATGAACTCTGGACCCTCGTGAAGCTTCTTACTAATGTGAGCTCCGTCTCTACGCAGACGACACTCAGCTTTACACGGCTGATCATCCAGATGATGTCACTTCACGACTACATCTCTGATTGGATGTTTCCAGATGTGCTACCCTGCTTCCAGATGTGCTGCCTTGTTTCCAGATGTGCTAACCTGTTTCCAGATGTGCTAGCCTGTTTCCAGATGTGCTAACCTGTTTCCAGATGTGCTATCATGTTTCCAGTTTTGCTAACCTGTTTCCAGATGTGCTAGTCTTTTTCCCAGATGTTCTAGCCTGTTTCCAGATGTGCTAACCTGTTTCCAGATGTGCTAGCTTTTTTCCAGATGTGCTAGCCTGTGTCCAGATGTGCTAAACTGTTTCCAGATGTGCTAGCCTGTTTCCAGATGTGCTAAACTGTTTCCAGATGTGCTAGCCTGTTTCCAGATGTGCTAACCTGTTTCCAGATGTGCTAACCTTTTTCCAGATGTGCTAGCCTGTTTCCAGATGTGCTAACCTTTTTCCAGATGTGCTAGCCTGTTTCCAGATGAGCTAACCCGTTTCCAGATGTGCTAGCCTGTTTCCAGATGTGCTAACCTGTTTCCAGATGTGCTAGCCTGTTTCCAGATGTGCTAACCTGTTTCCAGATGTGCTATCATGTTTCCAGTTTTGCTAACCTGTTTCCAGATGTGCTAGCCTGTTTCCAGATGTTCTAGCCTGTTTCCAGATGTTCTAGCCTGTTTCCAGATGTGCTAACAGCAGGTGTGTGTGTCCTCAGCGAGCACGTGAAGGGTTTGTTGGCTGGTTTGACCAAAGAAAAGGGAAGCGCTGCCGTGGATTCGTCCTTCAGCGTTTATTCGGCTCCCTGGGGTTCGATTCCGGATCCAGCCGTGGTGAAGAAGACGGTGGCCGACATCGAGACGGACTTCCTGTTCCTGGTTCCGACCCAGGTCGCCCTGCAGCTCCACGCCAACAACACCAGGTCTGCTCTGATTGGTTCTGCTTCCTCCAGAAACCCTCTAATGAAACGTTCCTCCTGTGAAACAGTCAGAGGAGTTTTCTCACGTTGCTTCTGCTCTTATTTTGAAACTCTGAGAGTCGTCGTCTCTCTGGGTTGAGGAGTCTGTTGGTCCCTCAGAGCAGATGTAAAGTCTGGTGTCATCATTTCATTTTTGAACCTTCAACGTTTTAAAGCTGTTCTAAGTTCTCAGCCAGGTCTCAGGGTTCCGGTGCTTTCAGGCTGCAGCTCTTGGTCTTCATCCAGATCTCCTCTGTGGCTGTTTGTCCCTCAGTGGAGCCCGTACCTTCTCCTACCTGTTCAACATGGAGACCAGGATCCCCGGGTTCCCTTCCTGGGTGGAGGCCGAACACGCCGAGGACCTGCAGTACCTGTTCGGTAAACCGTTCTCCACCCCGCTGGTCTACTTCCCCCGACACCGAGACCTGGCCGGCTACATGATCGCCTACTGGACCAACTTCGCCAGGACTGGGTAAACTCCCAGCATGCTCTGCAGCACACAGGTGGACTCACCTTAGACCAGTAACGACTAGACTGGAATGAACTGGACTGGACTGGTCTGTCCACAGGTTTCGGCTCAGTTTGATTATAAAATGGTCTTTATTTGCCCTTTGACTTGTTTAAACTGGTCTAAACCGGTTTGAACTGGTCTAAACTGGTTTGAACTGGTCTAAACCAGTTTGAACTGTTCTAAACTGGTTTGAACTGGTCTAAACCAGTTTGAACTGTTCTAAACTGGTTTAAACTGGTCTAACACTGGTCTAAACTGGTTTGAACTGGTTTAAACTGGTCTAAACCGGTTTGAACTGGTCTAACACTGGTCTGAACTGGTCTGAACTGGTTTGAACTGGTCTAAACTGGTTTGAACTGGTTTGAACTGGTCTAAGCTGCTTTGGACGGGTTATAACTGGTCTAACATTGGTCTAAACTGGTCCAAACTGGTCCAAACTGGTCTGAACTGGTCTAAACTGGTTTGAACTGGTCTAAACTGTTTTGAACTGGTTTTAACTGGTTTGAACTGGTCTAAACTGGTTTGAACTGGTTTTAACTGGTTTGAACTGGTCTAAACTGGTTTGAACTGGTCTAAACTGGTTTTAACTGGTTTTAACTGGTTTAGCGCTGGTTTGAACTGGTTTGAACAGGTCTAAACTGGTTTGAACTGGTCTAAACTGGTCTAAACTGGTTTGAACTGGTTTGAACTGGTCTAAGCTGATTTGAACTGGTCTAAACTGGTCTAAACTGGTTTGAACTGGTTTGAACTGGTCTAAGCTGGTTTGGACGGGTTATAACTGGTCTAACACTGGTCTAAACTGGTCCAAACTGGTCCAAACTGGTCTGAACTGGTCTAAACTGGTTTGAACCGTTCTAAACTGGTCTCCTGTCCAGGAACCCTAACTCGGGTGAAAGCAGAGTTCCAGTTCCGTGGCCTGAATTCACCAAATACCACCAACCATATCTGACCATCAACAACAAGATGACCAAGTCCTCCGTCAGGTACTGGGTTCTACTGGGATTCTATTGTGGTTCTACTGAGCTTCTAGCATATTCTACTGTACTTCAGTGTGGTTCTACCGAGACCGAGGTTCTGCTGTGATCTATGAGGTTCCCATTGTGCTGGTTCTACTGTAGTTCTACTGTAGTTCTACTGTGTTCTTTTGCACTCTGATGTGTTCTACTCTGGTTCTACTGTGTTCTACATAATTGGTTCTGTTGTGTTTTACTGTAATTCTATTGGACTTTGGCTGGGTTCTACTGTCGTCTGTTGCACTCTAATGTGTTCTACTGTGATTCCTTCATGTTCTACTGTGATTCCTTCATGTTCTACTGTGTTCTGTTATGTTCTACTGTGTTCTGTTATGTTCTACTGTGTTCTACTGCCCTCTGCTGTGTACTACTACACTTTACTGTATTCTTCTGTGTTCTATTGTCCTTCTACTGTTTTCTACTGCAGTGTGTGTTCTACGTTCTCTCTGTTGTGTTTCATTACACTCTGCTGGACTCTATTTTCTGGTTCTACCATGTTCTGACTGCGTATGTCTTCATTCTTCTCAATGCTGTTGTGTTCTACTGTGTTCTATTATGTTCTGTTGGGTTTTATTGTGTTCTACTGGGTTCCTCTTCTCCACCTGAGCTTCTCCTTTATTCTATTTGACTGGTTAAATGAAACGGAGAGACGGACGTTCTAAAGTTCTGAGTAGAACCTTCTGACTGTGGTTTGTCTGTGCAGCTACGACCTGAGATCAGACTACGTCAAATACTGGACTCAGACCTACAGCAAGTTGCCGGCAGCAAGAACCCAAGAACCCTGAAAACCCAAGAACCCCGAGAACCCAAGAACCCTGAGAACCCAAGAACCCCGAGAACCCTGATTTAACTGAAATGAGTCCAACAAAACACCTGAAATATGAAAACTGATGATTATTAACAGCAGAGAGAAAAGAACATTAATTAAGGAAAGTCAGGAAGTGACTGATGGAACTGACAGTACTCTGAGTTCTGTGTGTAATAAAGAAGCTATAATCTGCTGTCTGGATCTTTTATTGTTTACTGCAGATCTGAGTGACATCATCACCTTTAGGCCAAAATCAGTGGATCAGCTAAAAACATGTCAAAGGTGAAGTAAACATGAATAAATCAGCTGTGAAGCGTCTTTGAACCAACATCATGCTTCCATCAACATTCCAGAGACATGAATGTTTGAATGGTCCCCATAGAGGGGAACTCCAGACCCTCCAGTCTGACCAGTCTGACCTTCCAGTCTGACCCTCCAGTCTGACCCTCCAGTCTGACCAGTCTGACCAGTCTGACCAGTCTGACCAGTCTGACCCTCCAGTCAGACCCTCCAGTCTGACCAGTCTGACCAGTCTGACCCTCCAGTCTGACCAGTCTGACCCTCCAGTCTGACCCTCCAGTCTGACCAGTCTGACCAGTCTGACCAGTCTGACCAGTCTGACCCTCCAGTCTGACCCTCCAGTCTGACCAGTCTGACCAGTCTGGACAACAGGCCTCTGTGGTTAAAGCATCTAAATGCTCTGCATCAGTCTGAGGCCGTGGAGGACCTGAACTCTGATGCTGTCTAAATACCTTCCACATCCTCAGACTTCGTGTTTGATCAGAGTCCTGCCCTGATCACATCCATATGCACATATCCATTCACAGTCATAGCGCCCCCTACTGGTAACAGCACGTTACAGCCAGGACATTTCTACTGACCATTGCTCCAGACTTTGTGACATAATCCTTGAAACTGGGCAGCTAAGTCCTGACACCTTGACCATGCTACAGTATCGACCGTATTCACCTCAGATGTGCTGACATAAGCCTGAAGACGCTGATGACGGTTCATGGAGAAGACAGTGGCTGGTCGTCAAACGACGTGTCTGTGGCGAACTTCCATGTGTCGCCATGACTACTAAAGTGTTGATATCTCAGCTGCACATGATCCGATCTGGCCCAAGTTTCATTTTCTGGACACCAGTCCAGGTCTGAAAACATCCACATTTTAAAGTTTAGTCACAGTCATAGCGCCACCTATTGGTAACAGGAAGTTGTAGCCATTATGTTTGAACGTACCGTTGGAAGACAGTCTGTGATGTCATCCTTGAAACTCTTCGATTCGATTTGATTTTCAATTCGGTTAAGGATATTTCAGTCACAGTACCAATTTTACATAAATATGGAAGAGATTCTCAGAGAACCGATGCTGTAAATAGTAGAAACTAATTTTAACTTGGTGCACTATTTAAGATATTAATGTTTACATTAAGAATTGAGCCCAAAGCAGTTCCATTAATTGTGTTATTTCTATTAGACATGACCTGACTGAAACAAAAATGAAATAATTTAAATCCAATCAAATCACAAGGCAGGCAGTGTAAATAAGGAGGCTACAAACACACTGAGGACGTTCACTTTGCTGCCTGTGACTCTCAGAGCTTTGGTTTTTGTGCAGTATGTTGCAGTAAATGGTCCATCATCTCCACTGTGCTGTTCCACCGTGTTGCTACGTCAATCACCAGCTGATGTCCAGGAGGTCCAGTAACCTTTGTCTCTCTTAAGCTTGTGGTTTGCCGTGATGCTACGATTAAAAAAAAAAGATGCGATGCGCCTCATTCTGCCGAGCAGGTGAGCAACAGCTGGACTCTGAGAGCTGCTTACGAAGCTAAACTATGTGTGAAAACAGCCGACGTACAAAAGGTCCATCATTTCCACAGCACGGACAATATTCACAGCATCGTCTGTTACGACGGCTGGATCTTTGTCAGCTCCCATTCTGTTATCGCTTCGAACAACAGTTCACATAAATGACTCTCCGTGTGTCTGGTTTTAACTGCACGTTGGATGTCCGACTGTCACAGGTTGAAGCGACTCTCTCTGCTGACTTAAGCGATGCTGCAATGCTATGTTTCACATCTACATAAATGTTTGAGATTATCACTTCACTCAACTGTTTGTGTGTCGGTATAACATAGCGGGGCTCCAGAGTCTTCATAAGGCCACAGAAACCATCATTTTCAACACCGCTGCATGGTCCCATGTCCTTACATATGAATGCTGCGACCGCCTGGCTTAGTTTATCGGCTCGCGGAGAGTTTGCTGGTAACTTGCAAACAAATGCTCTGGCTGTCCACGCAAGACTACTCGGCTTTAAACTGCATTACACACGGTAGAAAAGACGTATTCAATAATCGATTTTAAGAATTATAATCGATATGAGGCTATTCAAAGGAAAATCAATTCAAATCGATTAATCGATTTTTTTAATCCAGCCCTACTGCCTGTCTGTTACCTGTCTGTCTGCCTGTCTGTCTACCTGTCTTTCTACCTGCTTGTTTCCTGTCTGTTATAATATTTATTTCCATTACAAGTACTAGTTGTATATGTACGGTGTTCTACTTTCCTGGCTCCACTTTGTTTTCTGTCATTGTGATTTTCATACATGTTTAACTGGTTGTAGAATAAGACGGTCTGTACATTCTGATTCCTCCTACTGAGGACTGCTGAAGGTGGAGGTTTGTTCGTATCACAAGAAGAAGAAGAAACCTTTGTTGTGACAAACACATTTTTACAGATTGTGAAATGTTGTTTTCTCATATCCCAGCTGGGGTCAGGCTCAGTCATGGTACGACTCTTGGAGCAGGAAGGGTTGAGGGCCTTACTGAAGGGCCCAACAGTGGCTGCATTGGGCTTTGATCCTCTGACCTTCTGATCAGTAACCCAGAGGCTTAACCGTTGAGCCACCACTGGCCTATCAGCTGCTGTTGGCAGGACTTCAGTAAGACCGCTGACGGAGACTAAATTCTACAGAATAGAGAAACAAAGCAAAAGGGTGGATCAGGTTGAGTGATAAGGCCAAATTTTCACAAACATTTCTGAGGAAAATCACCCGTCACACCTTGTTTCATAAACACACCAGCATCTAATCATCATGAACACAGATAAGATTATTAACCACTTAGAGAACCTGTTCCTAGACTCACGGCATTACCCAACATGAAGCCCTCACAGTCTGAACAGCATCTTTATAATCATTCAGGAACTAAAGACCCGTAGAGAAAAACCTCATTTCTTATTGATCAGTCAACAATAAAGCACATCAACAAGACATCCTAGTGTATGAATTCATTGATGACATCATCATCATGTGTGGTTAAAACACCATAGTTTAATATGTGGTGGACCAGTGGTCAGAAACACCAGCCTGTAGTCGGTCATAACAGATGTCATGAAGACGTCCTGCTATAGAGCTTCATTACAAATGACATCGTACATGAAGAAGGTATTGAAGTGTTCTGCTGTTCCACAGGTTTGGTTTGTCTGCTTCCAGGAGATGTTTGGTTATTTGACTAGAAGGTTTGTATTTGTCAGTCGTTGATTTCATTTCTGTTGGCTTCACTTCTTCTCATTGGTTCCTTGTTGGTTGTATTTGTGTTGTCAGTGCTGTGGACCCTTCACAGTGGACCAGAGCATCAGTAGGCCTCAGAAGGTCTCTGATGGAAAGGCTGCTGCTGGCAGAGTTCTGTTTCAAAGCAGATCAGTCAACGTGGACTGGAAGGTTAAAGTGAGGCAGGAACAGGTCAACAAGCAACAGGGGTGATGCAGCCTTCAGAGGACGGTCAACAGAAGTCTATTCAACACTGAGGAGAACTTCACAGGACTGAGGCTGGAGTCACAACATCCAGAACCACCAGACGTCTTCAGGAAAGGAGCTGCAACCATCACATTCCTGATATCAGGCAGCAGATCTTAGCTGGGCTGAGGAGAAACAGAACCGGACTGTCCTCAGCGGTCCAAAGTCCTGAATTCTGCTGCTCATCTGGAGATCAAGGTCCCAGAGTCTGGATGAAGACTGGAGAAGCTCACAATCCAAGGAGTCTGAGGTCCAGAGTGAAGGTTCCTCAGTCTGAGATGGTTTCTGGTGTCATGTCATCTGCTGGTGTTGGTCCACTGAGTTCTACCAGGTCCAAAGTCAACGCAGCTTCTAGCAGCAGATCTTAGAGTCTTCATGCTTCATCTGCTGACAGGCTTCATGGAGATGCTGGTTTCCTTGACAGCAGCAGCTGATCACAGACACGACTACTGACAAAGGGTTTGACCAGGATGTTACTGTGTTTAATAGAACCCAACAGAACCCAACAGAACCCATAGAACCCAACAGGATGTCATATGAGGTCTTGTCAAGGTGGAGATGAGACACATTGGACCCATAACTACAGCCCAGCTGAAGGCTGCTATCAAAGCTACCTGAGCTTCAATCAGACCCAGCAGGTCCTCAGGCTGATCTCCTCCATGACCCTCTGATGCAGTAATTCATGGTGAAGGAGCAACAACCAACAACTGAGTCTATGAATGAACAGACTGTTCACAAGTTGGACATTTCTGTCTGTCAAGTTTGCCTTGATGAACTAAATGACAGCGTCCTTAGAGATGCACTAGTATAAGGAGGCCTGCCGGTGTAGGACCAGCATGCACTGGGAGGGTTGATGTTTTCTACCTGAAGGGGCAACAGGAGTCATGATTCTGTGTTCGTTTGTTTGTTCACTTGCATTGGATAAAACCATCAACACTAAATGCACACATGTAGTTTGGACAGTGGACTTGTTGTGCCTGCGTCCACTACATGTCCACAGAGCGGCTCGTTGATCCTGAGAAAGACTTTAGATATGTTGGGAAAAAGACGTCATGAAGTCTTTCAAGGTATCTGGAAAATCTTGGCTGTTGTTTTACTTTCCTGGCTCCACTTAGTTTTCTGTCATTGTGTTTTCTATGCATGTTTAACTGGATGTAGAATAAGTCAGTCTGTAAACCGACTTCTCCTACAACAGATTACTGACAGGACATCTTTCCTCAGCTGCTCTTGGCAGGAATTCAATAAACTGGTGACGCAGAATAAATTCTGCAGAATAGAGAAACAAAGCAGAAGGGTGGATCAGGTTAAGTGATAAGTAAAACTTTTCACAAACATTTCTGAAGAAAATCACCCGCCACACCTGGTCCTTAAATAAACACAGCAGCATCTGAGTTCCTATATAAAGGCAGCAGACTGTGAGTTAGAGCAGCAGCATCCAGCCACCCAGGTGACTTCATCACAGCCAAACACTGTCTGCAGAGAGGTAAGTGTTCAGCTACTCACTGATCATCTCCTGGTTCTCTTTAGTTTGACTTCTTATTGGTTACAGCTGAACATCAGAATGACAGAAGGCTGGTTGGTCAAAACTAGTTGTAGCGAATGAAAGGTCTCAGTTTGACCCACATTTAATACCAGGATCATCTTCTAGACTCCATTCCTTCTGGGACAACAACATTTAATAATACAATCATATTTTACATGTAAATGTAGCTCAGACAGTAGCTGTGAAAGGATCAAAGCTGGTAAAGGAGAAAATGGTGGTGAACATAAACCAGGTGTAGTGTTCAGACTGAGACTCCTGGATGGATGTAAACTGATCTGGGTCCAGGTTCTACCAGAACTCCAGTGTGTTGTTCCTCCTACATGTCATGTGTCTATCTGCTGGACTGATGAGGTTCTGATCCATGTGGACCCCCCTCTATGGACTTCAAGGAGACCTTCATAGTCTGAAGGTAGAACTCTGATCAGTGATGGAGGTTCTGGAGATGAAGGACCAGATGATGGATTTTTCATGGAAGGGTCCCTATTCCTGTTATTAAGGCCTGAATAAGTGAACTGTCAGTTGTTCTGTATGAAATGTGAAGTAATAACATGTGAAATGACTGTATTCACTCATGAATCCTGTCACTGTATTTGCTGCAGGAAGCCAAAATGTCCAAGTACATCACCGACTTCAAAGTGTCTGTGAATGAGACTGAAGAGAGTCAGCTCCATGGACAAGGGTTCACCAAAACTAATGTAGATCTGAACAAAGGACCCGGAGGAAAAAACATGCACCTCTGGTACAAGAAAGGTGACACTGGAGCCATCACCAGGATCCAGTATTCCTTTAACGATGACATGAGTAAGGGTCTGATCAAAGCAGGGTACCTGGGGATCCCCATATGGGGAAAGGTCTATCTGTGGTTCTTCAGTGGTTCCACAGAGTACGATGTTCCCATCGTGGACCTTGATTTCTCTCTAGATGATGATGCCCAGAAGTTTAAAGATGGCTGGGAGAGACTGGCCTGTGATCTGGACCGGAAGGATGGAGGGTTTTGGGTCTACCTTTGGGCAAAGAGAGAGAAGCCAACGTACATCTGTGACATCGCCGCCACGGCCAACTTCCAGGGAGATGAAGACTACTTCAAGAACGGTTACATTCGAGTGGACGAAGACACCAACAGAGGAGCAGGAGGGGCCTACGTCTTCATCTGGTACCGTCGGACCACCAAGAGTGAGGGGGCCATCAAACAGCTGAAGCTCTCCACCAGTGATGACGAGGATGAAGAGTTTAAGAATCACGACTATGAACGGGTGAATAAAAGCCTGAACAAGGGGACCAGAGGAAAGGTGCTGTTCCTGTGGTACAAGAAAGATGACTGCAGCAGCGGCAGCATCAAGGATGTGACCCTGGTCGTCAACAGAGAGGATGTGGATCCATTTGAGGCTGTCGGTGTTGAGGTAATTGAAAAGAGCCTCAACACAGGAATCAGCGGTGCACCTGAGGTGTTCCTGTGTTACTACCGCTGATGTCACCATGGTGACAGAGCTGAGCATGCTCACTGAGCAGAAACAACATAATCCAAAATATTTCTGTTGAATCAAATTGAAATTTTCTCCTTTGATGAAATGTGTTAAATCACTGTGATGTATACAATCAATCAGATCAATCAACCCGTGTTCTTCATTGATTTCTCTGTTTCAATAAAGTCTCATCTGCATCTCAAATATCTTCGTCTCCTTATTCATAATATTAATGTTGTTATTTCAAACCAACAAGCCACTGCAACATGACAGATTAACATCCAATTAAAAATAAAGATTGTTTTTCACATTTCACAACCTGCCAACACTTTTTGTGATCAATAATGATTATTAACCATTTTGTTTTAATATCAGAACACTTGAAGGCCCATATAGATCTTCTACAAATTAAAATGACGTCTTCAGATGTCTTGTTCACGACAACAACTACTAAGTGCAACACAACATTCACACACTAAGACAAACAACACAAAGCAAACAAAGCTGTGACTGTGACTGAGGTAAGAAGGGAGAGAACACAATACTGTGGTAAATGTTCTGCACTTATATAGAACCGTTCTACCTCAGAGCCCTTTACAGTGTTTCTCATTCACACATTCACACACCAATGGAGACAGAGCTTCCATTCAAGGTGCTGCCTGGAGAAACCTGGGCTCAGTGTCTTGCCCAAGGACACTTCTGCATGTGGAGGGTATCGAACCGCCAACCTTACAGTCAGTGAACAACCTGCTCTGTTACCTGCTTGAATGGACCTGAGTATTATGAGGTGAGACTGAGCTCTGAGGTGAAGGGATGAACAGACCACACCTAAGAGCAGCTGCTGACTGGGTGGGAGGCTAATTTGGAATTCTGGGTAAATTCAGTTTGTAGTGAAAGAGAATTTAGGATCAGCAATGACTCTGATGATGGATGGACCCGTTGGTGGTCCGGTCGGCCTGTTGATGTGGGTCTGAACAGAGTGGAGCCTCCTTGTTGGTCTACAAGAACTTAAAAGAGTTCAACGGGACAGCTAATGGTGCTCTGACACAACTCAGATGGAAGCCAAGAACAGCCCAAAGTGGTGCTTTCAGGTTTGGTCTTTTAAAGGGACTTTTCCATGTCATTAACTCAGGAAGGGTTTGGAGGGCTGATGTCCACATGGCCCTGCAGAGGTACACTTCTCAGGTATTTGTAGTTGTTCATATGAATGTGACACAGTTTCCTGTTCTAACATCATTTACAGGTGAGCACTCCAGGTAGACAATCAAGACAAGACTGAACACAGTATATGAACATTAAAACATTGGCAGAGTTCTAATCTGACACTTAAACACATATAAAACTAACAGATTTAAGAGCAGAGTGCTGCTCAACGGATCATAGAGAGGTTACTGACATCAGGGTTCAGTGGTTATTTCTGTGAGTTGTTATCAAACAGTTGAGTCCAAGAGAAGAGAATGATTGTCTTTAAGCTGTCCAGTGATGTTGCTTTGGTGTGAGTTCTGTGCTTCAGGACAAAGTCAGCTGCCAGGAGGAAGTGGGGTTTTCTGGATGTGGCTAATCAAAGTTTTAAGCTCCACTTCCTGCAGGGTCAAACAATGTTTTACTGTTTGTCTTCCACATCTGGTCAGATGTGTTTGGGTGTTTTCTTCTTTACTCTCCTCTTGGTGTTTCATTTTTAAATAAAAAAAATGTCAATTTCCAGTTATATTATGAAAAAGACCATCTGATTTTAATTGATGTTAGATTTCTAAAAATAATCAGAAATACAGGACCCCTGTTGGTAGGATCAACTCGATGGACCCCTCTTGGTAATGTAGACGTGTATGTGTGTGTTGTTGTTGGTGTGTGTGTTTCATAGTGTGTGTCTGTTGTCTCTACTGTGTGTGTCACTTGTTAGATTGCTTAAGTGTTTAAAACTTTAGAGTTACACTCTTTAAAGACTTGGTACTAATTCACTTTGTATTAACACACAGTTCTATATCAGGCTATGGAGGACCTGTCTGACAGGAAGACATCACTCAGGGTTGTCGGTCCCCTCTTGCCATATCATTTTTAATGATCAAAAATGCTTGTTTACAGTTATATTATGAAAAAGACCTTTTGATTTTAATTAATGTTTTATTCCTGCAAACAATCAGAACCACTGGACCCCTGTTGGTAGGGTTGGTTTGATGGACCCCTCTTGGTAATGTAGACATGTATGTGTGTGTGAGTCTCCTGTCTCCATTGTATGTTCCAGGTTTGTTGTTCACTCAGTTGTTGTCGTTTGTCATCACAGAGACGCTGTGTATGTAGACGGATACATGTACTGTGTGTCAAGTACTATGTAACAAATATAATGTTATATTTAATTATTTTTAATTTAATTAAAGAATAGTGCTTTTCCTGTTGAGTTAGGTCCGGCTTCTGGAGCTGGAGGAAAACTAATGAAACAACACAAAATTCTTTTCAATCAACTGTATTTGTAGAAAAGGCCCTAAAGTTCATTTATGTTCTCACTATGTTATGTTACTTTTCAGATGTATTTTGTTGTTTGTAGACTTTAAGGGGCGGGGCGTCGCCCATGTGAGACGTGTATGGTGAGTGACGTCATGTGGCTGTGTGCGGCGTGATAGAGGAACAAGTGAGGTATGAGAGTGGTCGGCAGAGTCAGTCATCAGCAGACGTTGGTTGTGCGTGCATGAAGAGTGAGTATTGTCTATGTGACATATGTGATGTTGTGTCTAGTTGCTGTTATTGTCACGTTCCCATCCTTAAGTCGAACTGTTACTGCTGCAATATGTCGATAGAAGTTAGCAGGTAGTAGCAGATGTGTATTTTCGCCGTCTGACGTTTAAAGTGTCAAGTGTCAGTACTTCCGGTTCCACAATAAGGGCATGTATATGTTTATGTATTAAGGATGTTTTATTTTGAAGTGCCAAAGAGGAAGTTGTTTGTTTATATATAGCAAATAACGGAAGTATGTGCGTTTGATGATGTTTACGTTTAAGTTTGTAATTACAGAGCATTTGTCTTCATTTTTATTCCAATTGTTTGTATTACTGGAGTGAGATTGTGTGTTTAGGTTTAAGTTAGTAAGATATGTTTATCATTTCATTTCATTGTAGAAAAACCACAACCACAACAAAGGAGAAAATAAAGTCAGAGTCAACGACATTTCTGTGCCTTTTATTTCATACTCTGGAGGAACCTGGCCTTAAGTGGTGTTCTGGCCGACACTCCCTGTTTGAACCCAGTGACAACAGAGAACCAGTGCTGGAATTAAGTTAATCTAGAAATCTCCCCTACAGTATTAAGCAAAAACTTTTGATATAAATCAAGGAGAAAACAATTACAAGCAAATCTAATAAAAAGTATAATACAAAATAAAACTACATGTATTTACTCAACACAATTCAATGAACTTCAGTCCTTCAAACCCAGTTCAAATGCAGAGTGTCTCATTGAGATTTCTTAAGTCTCAAGGGAAAAAAACAAACAAAATAAAAGGAAGTCTTTTGCACAGCATGTATTGTTCCTACCACACCGCAGTATTGCACCCAGGAGGGAGGCCTGTGGAACCAGGAGGGAGGCCTGTGGAACCAGGAGGGAGGCCTGTGGAACCAGGAGGGAGGCCTGTGGAACCAGGAGGGAGGCCTGTGGAACCAGGATCTCCCAGACTGTCTAGCTCGCCATCTCAATCCATACACTATAAAAAGCTGACCTGTTTTGGTGAACAGGTGTAGAAAAAGGATTGCTTCAACAGATAATATAAATCAGGCACTCATATCCAGCAGCAGTTCAAATTTGTATGCCTCACCATCCATCCAAGAGCTTCTGAGTTAGAAGCTGTCCTTAGCATCCAGCAGTCCAGCTTAGGTGTGCTGTTCCCCAGAACATTGTTCTCAATGACTGCATGCATGCAGCAATCTAGGTGCACCAGGTGTAGGGCGGGACCAAGGTGTGCTGCCAGTGGTCTGTTCTTACTTACTGACAGCTGAGCTGTCCAATACAATTGGAGCAGCTTGATGACCAACAAAACTGTTTCAGTTTACCTGGGTTACAACTACATATGTACTCTGTATGTAGAAGGATACATGTACTCTGTATGTAGTAGGATACATGTACTCTTTATGTAGAAGGATATATGTATTATGTATGTAGAAGCATACATGTACTCTGTATGTAGAAGGATACATGTACTCTGTATGTAGAAGGATATATGTGCTCTGTATGTAGAAGGATATATGTACTCTGAATGTAGAAGGATATATGTACTATGTGTGTAGAAGGACACATGTACTCTGTATGTAGAAGGATACATGTACTCTGTATGTAGAAGGATACATGTACTCTGTATGTAGTAGGATACATGTACTCTTTATGTAGAAGGATATATGTACTCTGAATGTAGAAGGATATATGTACTCTGAATGTAGAAGGATATATGTACTCTGAATGTAGAAGGATATATGTACTCTGAATGTAGAAGGATATATGTACTATGTGTGTAGAAGGACACATGTACTCTGTATGTAGAAGGATACATGTACTCTGTATGTAGAAGGATACATGTACTCTGTATATAGAAGGATATATGTACTATGTGTGTAGAAGGAC
Organism: Dascyllus trimaculatus; assembly: GCA_024666655.1. Classification (NCBI taxonomy): domain Eukaryota; kingdom Metazoa; phylum Chordata; class Actinopteri; family Pomacentridae; genus Dascyllus; species Dascyllus trimaculatus. Next base: position 23,587 of record JAMOIN010000414.1, read on the forward strand.
ACATGTACTCTGTATGTAGAAGGATATATGTACTCTGTGTGTAGAAGGATACATGTACCCTGTGTGTAGTAGGATACATGTACTCTGTATGTAGGAGGATATATGTACTCTGTATGTAGAAGGATACATGTACTTTGTGTGTAGTAGGATATATGTACTCTGTATGTAGAAGGATACATGTACTTTGTGTGTAGTAGGATATATGTACTCTGTATGTAGAAGGATATATGTACTATGTGTGTAGGAGGATACATGTACTCTGTATGTAGAAGGATACATGTACTCTGTGTGTAGTATGACGCATATACTCTGTGTGTAGTAGGATACATGTACTCTTTATGTAGAAGGATACATGTACCCTGTGTGTAGTAGGATACATGTACTCTGTATGTAGGAGGATATATGTACTCTGTATGTAGAAGGATACATGTACTTTGTGTGTAGTAGGATATATGTACTCTGTATGTAGAAGGATACA
>JAMOIN010000113.1:0-24025 GCA_024666655.1 Dascyllus trimaculatus
ATGAACCAGACTGTAGGTTTTAGTTAGCGTGCCGTTCCATCCAGCCTGAGATAATCCCTGTGGAGCAGAAAACCAGTGACGGATCATAAAGTTCTAGTGTTTCCTCTCACACTGAACAGCTCCTCTGTAACCACAGGATCCTCTCAGGAGTTAATGTTTGCCAGCTCTTTGTTCCCTCACTGACAGAGAGTAGATCTGCTGCCAACATCGTGGCTTTACGTCCAGGCCTGTGAATGAACACACCCTGCAGCCATTCATTCACTTATTAACAGGATAGTGTAGCTGGTAGAGCTGAGCCTGCTCCACAACAACAGACTGTACCGATTCATTTAGATCCATCCAGCAACAGTCAGAGTGAGTTTAGAGCTTGTTGTCAGCTCCAACACACAGCAGTAATGTCTGAAAGCAGGACGTAAACGACTGTAAACAGGAATAAAGCTGCAGATAAAGTCTGGGCCTTTTCCACCACAATGAGCCACATCACTGTCAAACAGCTGGAGAGCCTCAGTCAGCTAAAAGGAGAGGAGAGCACGGCTCAGTCCACTGTAGTCCACTGTAGTCCACTGTAGTCCACTGTAGTCCACTGTAGTCCACTGTAGTCCACTGTACAGAGGAAAGCTGCCAGTGAAAGCAGTAAGGACAGGATCACGCTGCCAGGATTACTTCTGAGGGCTGCAAACTCCACAATATCAGTCTCCACCTCCAACAGAGCGCCGGGCTCTCAGACTGACTCACATCTGGTTCTAAAGCTGAACCTCCATCGATCAGCTGGAACCAGCTCCCCGATCTGATTTACTGTTAATGCAAACAGAGTGCAGTGGACAGCATCCAGTGAGCTGACAGTGGTATTAATAAGTATGAACACGACATCCACCTTTAAGACAGGCTCCAGAGGAGACCGTCGGACTGGGAACTGGTCTCAGACTTTGGTCCAGTTCAAACGTTCGATAATCACCAGAAACCATTAACCTCCACAGAAGTCTTTGTCATGGTGCCCGTTACTAGCTAAACTCCCACAATGCTCTCTGTCTGTAGTCTGAGTGACGCCTCCTCTGGTCTCTACAGTACTAAACAGTAAGAGGCTCCCCCTGGTGGAACAACCAGGTACTACAGCTGATCTACGACACATCTCTGACATCATGACCTTCGTTTCCTGTCTGATTGGTAGGTATATTTTAAATCTGTCACATTAATAATAGAATAACTGATGGTTTCCTTCCTCTAGCTTCATGTGAAACCACTTTGAGCCTTAATCTGTTAACTACTTTAATTGTGAATCACTTGCACTTGGTGTGTTAAGTCCAGATAAAGCTGTTGGTCATCATTAATCGTTAATTGTCCAGTGTTTGTGTCTCTGAAGGATCTCTTATGCAACCTCTGTATTGTAAACATGTGAACCAGCAGACTGTTAGATCTTTTGTCTGCTGTGAGGACAGGCCGTCCACATGCAGTCACATGCAGCGATCCCAGCTCCCTGCTGATTATCCAGCTCAGCTGCCCTGGTGGGCCTGTTTGGGTCTTGTTCTGTGTAATTAGTGTTGGAGCTGAGGGGGACGGAGGCAGCAGGATGACAAACACCTATAAAACACCACATCTCTGATGGAAAATTACTGCTGCCATGGGACTGACAGGCAGCTCTGTCTAAATGACAGCACAGCTCATCGCAGAAGAATGTGAGCAGGTTTTCCACCTCGCAGAACAATTTCCCAGCAGCCAATGAGGAGCCGGGCCAGGCCCCGAGCTAAGCCTCACAGAATAGCTTCATTCTTGGCCGGCTGGTCCGGGGCTGCCGCTCTGTTTCCAAAGAAAGACCAGGACCTCCCAACCGGGCAGCGACATTCCCCTGAGGCTGCAGGACGGATTACCCACAAATCATTTCTACTAACTGCTGCTTATGTAAAGCAAAAGTCCCTCATAGAGCAAATAACAGGGCTGTCTTTAACCCTCTGAACGCTCTCTGGAAGGTTTCCTCCTGTCTCATTTTAACTCACTGAGGCTCACTGCTCAATCTAAAGTCCTGCAGCTCTCTGGAACCAGAACATGAAGGAGGACAGAACCGGAGACGTCTTCAGTCAGTAGGACTCATTACAATGATGGAGACGAGGAAATAAACTTCTCTGACTATTAATTTCACAAAAACCTGGAACCAACACGTCCAACATGCTTCCACGGATGTTAACTCTGGAGAAAACAGAGGCTCCACCTACTGTAGAGCTTTACACTACCTGCAGTTCACCTGAAAGCTCAGAGCTTTTGTCACTGGACTGAATCTGTCCTCGTATGTTGGCTGGAACCAGGAGCTCAGAACTTTACGTGTTTTACTAAATCCTGTGTCTGCCAGTGGTTTATTTTGGAATGGTTTTAAATCGAGTAGAATAAAACGATTCTGATGTTCTATTATTGGGTTTGACTGATCTTACAAACAAACAAACCCAAAGCAACACATGATCACTTCAGAACCATCCCATAGTTAACATCTGACCATTCTTTTCATTTTAAACGTCTCATTCTGGCTGTTTATAAAACAAAACAGAGCTGCAGGTTAACGGTGGTCTAATGTCGTCGACCCTGTTGGTCAAAATACAAACTCTTTGTACTGAAATACATAAAACTACTGAATGTACTACTGAGAATAGGACACACCACCAGGACGGTCTCTCAGAAGAGTGTGTGTGCTGCCGTCAGTGTTTGACAGCATGACTACAGTCTGATCTGATACAACAGGAGGCAGACTGTAAATCAGACGTTCAGGGGTGGAGGAGCAGCAGCGAGAACAGAAAGGTTCAGGAATGATTAACTACAACTACCTGAGATCAAACACATCTGAATAAAGTTCTCTGAACAAAATGTCTGACTGAAGAAGTAAATAAAGGTTTGAATACTTGTATTTTCCATCCTTGTTGGCCAGATGTTCTGCTTTTGTTGGACCTTAAAGGCTGACTGGTTTATTTTAGTGTTCCTAACGCAGTCGGCTTGGAGGCTGATCGAGGCAGAAACTTTCTGCTTAATCTGGGTCAAACTAAGGTTTCAAGTGCGAGAAAGGATTCCTGTGAAATCAGGTTTATTTGAAAACCGCTCTGCTCTACAACAGACGCAGTAACTGCAGATTCTCAGTGACCAAAGAGCCACAATAGACACACTATGGGAAACACGTGTTTGAAGTGAACCTGGACCATCAGGTAGCGTCGCCTCGTCCGGCTTCACTTCTGTAAAAACAGAACATTAATAAATGCAGTGACGTTCTTCCTCATGATGACATTTTAACCAGGGACACTTGGTTAAATTAGAAATGTCAGGAACAGATGAAGTGAACGGTGACTATTAATGTCCTCGTCTGAACTGATATCACTGATAGCTGCATGGTTTAGATGGGGTTTCTGCATATAAGCGCTGGCCAGAGGGCATTAACCTCCTCAGGAGTCTCTGTCATGGTGGTCCACTGCTGGCTAAACCTCCTGAACCTTCCACAGCCATCAGAACCCCGACACCGTCATCGTTGGACTTGGACCGGGCTTTCCTTAATGTCTGTGGTTTGTCCTCAGGGGCCACCGTAGCTGCTGGGAGCTGTCAGCCAATCATGTCTTTGGTGATTATCCTCACGGTGACGTTATCTGAGCTTTTATACAGCGTTTCTCAGAATGTACTTCCTCCTAGTGCTGTTTTACCATTTAATACTTCATAAGTCTGTATTCTAAAGTTGTGTTTTGCTGCTTGGACCATCTCTCTCTGCTCTTCATCGACCAGCTCAGAGCTCAGCTGATTCACATTAATGCAAGTGACGGGAAAGATTTAAGGAGAATAACCGATCAGATATTGTTATTTTTTATTTATCACATTAATATTTTGATTATTCATAAATATATAATAAAGTCCAGCTTCATCAAAGGCGTGAGTGAATTTGTGAAACCACAGACACACAGCTTAAACTCTGAGTTAAGACGTACGAGGTGGACTATTAAATAACGAACCAGGCTCATGTCACCCTCAGCTGGTTAAATGATGCTGGTTCTACTGGGCTTTGAGGATCCAGTTCACCTCACTGAGCAGCTGCAACCTGGAAAACATCTGTATCCTTCAGTGTAATTCACATTTTAAATTCCATCCTATTTAATTTCAGCTGTTCTTCTTTTGTGTTCATTGTTTTTTTAAACTTAGATGCAGTTAATTCCACTTTTTCATTACTTTACTAGCCTTGTCTTTTTAATACTTCATTGTTATTATTATCCAACTTTCTTGTTTGTGCTTCTTTTGACTTCTTGCTCTGTTACACCATAAATGAGACTTTCATATCTGACTGTACTACATGTATAAATAAAGGCTGAATGGATGAATGAACTTATGACACACTGATCAATAGGCAGCATCAACAGCCCCTAAACATCTGATTCGGCTTGATCCAGTTAAACGTCCTGAACTGCAGTGATTTCCTGACTGCATTACTTCAAACTGTGACCTCTAGTTCAGCTCACGTGTTCGGCCCGACTGAGCAGCCGGACTCTGAGAGGGTTCTGAGAGCGAGGAGCAGCAGACTGAGCTGAAGCAGGCTGAGGGTGTGTCCTGCTCATTATACGCCCTGTTCCCTCAGTCTGCTGTTTACGGCTGGACGCTGTCTGACACAACCAACACTTAGCGTCTGATTTACACCCACAGGGCAGGTGAGGCTGCCGGCTACACAAACAATTACATCCATTTAGCCGCTGAGCAGAAACAAAGCGGGTCAGGCAGAACCCGGCTGACCTGCGGCAGATAAACATCCATCTCCCCCTGCTGAGGACAGGCTTTGTTGCTCCGGTCGCTGCTTCAGGTCCAGGCCTGCAGCTCGGAGAGGAAAATCAGACCCGTAGGTGGAAAACAACACGAGATGAAGACAGCAGGCAGCAGTTTAGGCCTTATTCATTCTTATATTTCAAGCTTTCCCAGGCACAGACTAACACAGAACCAAGACTGATGTAAATCTGAGGTAACAAGAAGAAAACTCTAAATTAGACTCACCAGTATTTATAGATCACCTTTAAAACACCAGTTACTGAGGAGCCAAGGGGCTTTAAAACAGACATCAGAGCTAACTCTTCTAGGCTTCATCTGGTCCTACATTTAAACTGTGGGATTCTGGAAGATTATTTTCACTGGCGATTAATCCGTCAATCATTTTCTGGATGAGTCAATCAGCTGTTCGGTCCCTGAAATGTCTAAAATGACAAATGTCTTGTTTTGTACACAGACCTTCAGTTTACCGTCACAGAGGAGGAAAGAAACCAGGAAATACTCACATTAAAGACGCTGTAATCGCTTCATTTTGACTGTTTCATGACAAACTCAAACCGATCATTAAACTAGTCTGTGATTAACATAAAGGTTGAGAACTAATAGAATAATCTTTGCAGCATGTGGAAGCACATCGCCGCCCTGGTCTAGTTCAGGACTTAAACTAAACTGAGCAGCAGTCGTGGTCGGAGCTACTCCACCAGCCAGCAGGCCTCCTACACCACCTTCAGCTGCTGTACGTCACAGTGGACAGACTGAGTGCGTCTCAGAATTCATTTCCTTCACAGGGAGGTTCGTGTCTGATGCAGCAGAAATGGCAGCAGAGCCCTGCAGCAGACTGCTGAGGTGTCGGTATGCGCCTCACCGAGGCTCGGGGTTCGTCGGCCTGCAGGAGGACGGAGGGCGAGGCTCTGATTCACAGGATAAACTCTGAGCAACAACAACAGCTGAGGGCTCAGAGCGGCCACAGATCTGAGAGCAGCTGCTGGAAAACAGATGTGTCACGCTCCCAGGCTGAGGACAGGTGGAGTTCCCACTACAGCCAAACCTCCACCTCTGAGAGCGAAGCTGCAGGAGCCAAACACCGACGGCTGCTGAGGTCTCAATCATGACTGGCAGAACTCTGGGATGAATAACCAGAGCAGCAGAGCCAGGACCTGGAGGTGTTTGTTCTAACCTCAGAGTCACTTCAGAGGATCAACCGTCTGCTGGATGAAACCTCTAAAACACCAGGAGTGTGTTCAGGAGCCTCCTGCATCACACGCTGAACCAAACAGGCTTCAGGGTTAAAGGGCCTGAACCTGGAATCAGATCATTAAAGGGCCAGAGCCTCGACACAGCGTCAGCCTGAGGCCCCATGGAGCCTCTGGACCTGAACACAGCAGCACGTTTAAAAGGAAGACATCTTTAATAAATAATAAATACAGTAAACATTAACAAGACGACACCACTGATCACAGACACCATGAAACAGATTAGAAGTCTGATTTAAACTTTCTAACGGTCCCTGAACGCATCACGCCTGGTTTTATACTGTGGTAAAGTAACTGTGGCGTTCTGGTCTACATGGTTCTAACTGGTCTCCATCGTTCTAACTGGTCTCCTTCATTCTAACTGGTCTCCATGGTTCTAACTGGTCTCCATCATTCTAACTGGTCTCCATGGTTCTAACTGGTCTCCATCATTCTAACTGGTCTCCATCATTCTAACTGGTCTCCATCTTTCTAACTGGTCTCCATCCTCTTTGATTCTCTCCTCCTTCATGTTGTGGTTCAATAGAGCTGCAGGATTTTAGACTGCAGGGAAAAATGAAGCACAGTGAAGAAAAAAGGAGAAAATGCCCAGAAACTACTGCTGGGAGTTCAGACGGTTGACTGAATTTAAAACACAGACGTGAACATTACGATCTAATCCCTGCATACGTTCTGCTCATCCTCCACACTCTGAATAAACCGACGACCAATCAGGAGATGAGCTTGTTTAGAGGCCGACTCTGAAATACCTCCCAAACACCCCACAGACTCTACAGGGACACCGTCGCCCTGCTGAGCAGTATTTATAGAGGACAAATGTGAAGATTAATTTGGGCGTCAGTGACTCACAGGAAGATTCAGACAGCAGCGTCCATCCTACATTTAGCCGCACTGACCGTCACTGTTGTTGGCTAAAACTAGAGTCCACATGGTGACGGAAACCACTACAGTAAAGTGGATTTTAACAGTTAAAACTAGAGTCCACATGGTGACAGAAACCACTAAAGTAAAGTGGATTTTAACAGTTAAAACTAGAGTCCACATGGTGACAGAAACCACTACAGTAAAGTGGATTTTAACGTTAAAACTAGAGTCCACATGGTGACAGAAACCACTACAGTCTGATTTAAAGCTGAACATTTCACAGAGCAGAAGTTGAGCACCGAGCTGCTCCCAGTAATTCCAGTCTGTCCATCCCTTCCTATACGCTGCATACGATCCAGGACGTGCTGCTGCAGAGCTCAGTTACACAACACATGTAGCCGCAGGACACACTGCGCTACAACACAAACACAATCACAGACAGTTTTACTGCAGCAGCTTAAAGTTACAGCTCCAGGACACAAAGCTTCACGTCAGTCAGAGGTGGTGAGGACAGGTGAGGAGATAACAGGTACGATGACAAAGCTCCGCCCACACAGAAACACATAATAATTAATGTGTCCTGAAGGGAGAGTCGGAGTTACTGCATGACGGAGGAATTTTCCTGAACCGACTCTGATCTCACTTTGACCGTAAACGGGAAATTACACGTTCATTATGAGCCTGTTCTGTCTTTTATTGGGCTAACTTTAAGGTCACACAGTGAATGTTTTCTAAATCCATCCAGCTGCTCAAAGACTGAAAACACTCTGTCTGCTCCACAGTGGACAGAACTTTAACAGACGTCTCCGTACAACAGACCATGTTCACCGCTGATTCACCTGTGGAGTGTTTTCTGGATAAGTCGATCAGCTGTTCAGCCTCTAGAACGTCAGAGAATGGTGAAAAACGTGGATCAGGGTTTCTGAAAGGCCAGATGTCTGGTTTAATCCACAGTTCTTAGTTTACCGTCACAGAGGAGGAAGGAAAGCAGGAAATAGTCACATTAAAGGTGCTAAGACCAGAGTTTAGACTGTCAGTTCTTCAAATAGAACTGATTCATCAATGACTAGTTAGAGATTCATTTAACAGTTGATGACTAATCAATTAATCACTGGAACTACACTGTTCAGACAATACAGCAACTGAATACCTGCTCATCCAGAGGGTTAAAAGGTCTTTACTGCTGTTTAAAGCAGCACAACATGTTGATGTTGAGCTTCTCAAACATCCCAGCTGATTATTTTCCAGAAAACCAAATGTTTAGCTCGGTGGCTGAAGGCAACTGCAACAAACTGAGATGAGGAAGTCGTCCTTGATGACCTGCTCTCAGGTTTACGCTGTAAAAACTAAGAAAAGAGCACCACCAGGGGAACAGTCCAGGTGACCTCACATCACCTGTACGTCTTTATGAAGCCGTCACGGTTTACAGAGTCCACAGATCCACAAACCGACCGCTGACTGATGAACCAGTGCAGCTGCTCTCAGAACCCAGACTTCTTAAACTCCATTCCAGTGGATGAATTTCAACTTTAAACACATACGTCGACTAGGAGGAGTGGGAAATCCTACGGTCCTTACAGGCAGATATCAATCTGAACCAACCGTCCTCCTACAGATGAACCTGAACTCATGTGATCACATGATTAGTCGTTACCCAGATACAAAACCAGTCACTTGCTAAGAAAACTGATATTTAAATTATCATTATTATTATTATTATTATTATAGAGCACTCCTGGTGAGGTGTGTCGGATTCCTCTGACATCAGATTATGAACTGAATTAGGGTTAACCATCCCCACACACTCTCTGACGTAAACACTGGACAAAATATTAGGAACCCCAACCTCGAGTGGTGCCCAACGTAATTTAAATTCAGCAGCTCAGTTAACCAGAGCTGCTGAACTCAGGACGTGTCGACCTCAGACCAGAAGGTCACCCAGATCCTACAGTCCATCCTGAGAGGTGAACGTCTCCTAGAAACTGACGCTGCTGGACTTGAAACTACAAGGACAACCATGACCTGGATGACTGAGACTCTCCACAGACACGCCACCTACAGTCCTTTTAAAGCATCATTTAGATTTGTTTAGGCTTTTATCCATTTGAGAACACACAATAATGGTTAATTCTACTACATTGGTCTCATCCAGACCACATTAGACCAGGTCTGGGTTAAACCCTGCTGCACTACTCTGATCTGGACTAGATCATCCAGACCCCCACACACCCTCTAAAACTAAGTATTAAGCCCTCATGCTATTTGTGGAAACATGATAGATATGTTTCTAAGCTAACTTCAGCTGTGACCCTGCTGGTTACCGCCTCAGTAAACAGGTACCAGACTAAACCACCTGCTGGTTGAGGACTAACCAGGTTTAAACTTCCAGCAAACGGCGCGAACAAAAGCGCCACTAAGCTAGCAGCCGTTAGCTAACGTTAACACGGAGACGATGCTAACAAGCTAATTAACGAGCTCCGCCAGCCGCCAAATATCAGCACACAGGTTAACTAACCAGTTAACTAGTCGGTTAGTAGTAGCTAAACATTCAAACAGAACCATCAACTAACCACAGTGTTCCCGCCATCAGCTCCTCCGTTACCGCTAACTCATCGACGTTACCGTGCTAACGGCTAAGCTAACAGGTGCAGCTAATGCTCGGCGGGCGATGACGGACTTCCAGCCGCACCGGAGGAGCTGCAGCCCGCAGGAGTTTGTCTGAACTCACCGCTGTCTGGAAAAGTCCTCCACCGGCTGAATCCCGGTTTACCGGTTCGTTTCCTTCCAAGTGTAAATCCCGGTGCTCGGAGTTCACCTGTTCACCTGTTAGTATGTTTAATCCGAATGAGGACACAGCCGCGACCCGCATAGCAGCGCCCCCTGCGGCCACAGTGTGGTACTACACCACTGTAGGCCAAAATCAGTCCTGCTGTTAAACACACATCTATACTTATTACATTATAATATAATATACATATGATATTAGATATATTAACATAAATATTATCCATAATATGTGCATTATTATATATATATTGTATTATTTATACATATTACATTGTGTAGAATAATATCCATATTTTATGATAGTGTTGTTGTTGTTGTTGTTGTTGTTGTTGTTGTTGTTGTTGTTGTTGTGCAGTGAGGTACAGTAAAGACTCAGTTCCTTCATGTGGTAATCAGAATCAGCTGTTCATTGAGAAAAACACGTCACATTTATTGACTCTTTGAAGCGAACAGACTTTTGGCACAAGGACAGAGAGGTTACATTCGATTTCCACAGACGACCTGAATCACAGGTGAACACAGAGTCTGCTGGTTGTTGTACAGAGACGACGATGAAGGACGAGGAAGGTCCGACCTTCAGCTCCACTTCAGGTTTCTCCACAGATGATCATTTCTACAAGCAGCAGCATGTTTCATCCTCTAATGAAGAGCTCTAGATTACAAACACTGACATGTCTGTTGAATGGATCTAAACACATCCAGGAACCAGTGACGGTTCTAGGACTCTATGTAGACGTTAAACTGCTGCAGTCTGACTGTTCACACCAGGAGACATCCCATAATACAGTTGGTTGCAGAGGAAATGATCAGAGACCAGGTGTAGTGTTCAGACTGAGACTCCTGGATGGATGTAAACTGATCTGGGTCCAGGTTCTAGCAGAACTCCAGTGTGTTGTTCCTCCTACATGTCATGTGTCTATCTGCTGGACTGATGAGGTTCTGATCCATGTGGACCCCCCTCTATGGACTTCAAGGAGACACTCATAGTCTGAAGGTAGAACTCTGATCAGTGATGGAGGTTCTGGAGATGGAGGACCAGGAGGTTCTGAGGCTGTTTGTTCAGATGTGATTTGATCTGAACCGGTCCAGAACCTGCAGAACAACTGATGGATGAACTTCAGCTGCTGAGTTTTGCTTCCACCAGCGTGAACAGAGGAGCTGCAGTGTTTCACGTCTCTGGGAATGTGTGAGATGCTGCAGCAGATTTTAGCTCAGCGCTGAGCAGCAGCAGCTTCTGGTTCTGGTTCTGGTTCTGGTCTGGAGGCTGAGAGGATCCATCCAGCTGCAGGACGAAGCGACTGAAAGCAGCAAAGACTTTAAGGCGAAAACACTCTTTGGCAAAACGAGAGAAAACTAAAGACGCGACACATAAACATGTTGTTCTGCTGGTGGAATAGACCTGATGACTGCTGTCCACCGACACACACACACACACACACACACACAGACACACACACACACAGACACACACACACACACACACACACACACACACACACACAGACACACACACACACAGACACACACACACACACACAGACACACACACACACACGCTGAGCGACAGTAAGGCAGTTAGAAATGTTCCGATGCTCGTTTTTACGCTTTGGTCATTTCAAATAAACTACTCTGGAGATTTACACGTCTGCAGCTTTTTACAAAACACACTTCAGATTTGACAAGAGCAGAATAAATAGTCAGAGAACGAGCTCAGGTTGAAGGACAGGACACCCTGGGATCATCAGTGCTGCAGCGCCACCTGCTGGCTCACATCAGCCTGCAGCGACCAGCAGCCTTCATGAGAGACCTTCATCATCATCATAATAATAACAACAGTTATAATAATAATGATAATAATAATGATGATCTATAGGAGCTGCTGTTTAGAATTAATTAAAGTATGTTCAGGCTGAGTGCATCATTTAAGGACATTTACATGTTTTAAAAGCTGATCATCTGGGTCATAAAATGATTCAATAACATGTTTTTAATTTCGAGGTCAGACTGAACAGTGAGATTTAAAACGAGGAACGTTTCATCACATCTGACACTGAGTCTCATGGTTCTATGACCAGCTGTGGACGTACAGGTTTTCATACCTGATACAATAAGATCAGAACTAATAAAGCTCCTGTGAGACCATCCATCAGCCTCCTGCAGCAGATCAATAGGATCAATTCTTTGATTGATTATTAATTATCATTAGAGGATTCATCTCAGATTTGATCGATACGACGCTGTGAGATCGAGAGCAGAGCAGGAGGCGGCTCAGTGACTACAGGTTTATCTTCACGGCTGACGGGACTCTGAGCGCCGCCTGGTGGTCAGTAGGTCAGATTCTAACTCCTCTGAGGGACGTCGTGGTTTAAAGTTTACGTCTTCAAAGAAAAGGAATCATCAGGTCTGGTTTAATGTTCCTGAAGTGACTGAAGGTTTAGACGTGATCGGTTTGTTCGAGGGTAATCAATGATTCTTGTTTTAAAGCTGCTGTAAGGTTAAAGCTGAGGCTACAAACTGAAGGATGAACTGATGGTTTGAGTCTGAACACGGTGACGATGATGATGATGATGATGATGATGAACACCTGAACCTTCTGGACCTTCAACCTGAGCGGTTGCTCTGTCAGCAGTGATTGGACGAGCAGGTGACATCAGCAGTCACATGGTCAGAGAGAGGCGGGGCGATTGATCAGGTGACTATCTATAATCATGTGGGCGGAGACAGCAGCACTCAGGAGGACGGAGGCTGTGCTGGTTTCCTATTGGACGGCCTGAGGCGGCTGCCGATTGGTGGAGCTGCTCTGCAGGTGATGAGCAGATGAGTCTGTAGGACAGGAAGCTGCACACATCTATAGACCCTTATTATTCAGAACAGCGCCACCTACTGACCTGGACTCAGGGAGCCAAGAGAAACCTTGTCTCACTTCTCTGCACTGTTTAAATATATTTTAAAGCTCCAGTGACCAATCACAGCACAGGACCTTTGTTATTGACAGAATGATGCTAATGAACTACTTGCTCATTGTGCAGCTGTGAGCGACTAAACGTCAGCACAGAACGTCGGACTTTGGTGGAAGAAACTTTAAAACTACAAGTGTTAAGACAGAAGGTCAGACTTTGGAGGAACCTTATCAATCATTCAGCTCTTTGTGGGCTTTACTGTGAAAATCAGGGTCCTGAGGCTGCAGCTTCCTGTTCTCCAGACCTCTGATTGGCTGTTTGTTACAGCTGGGTGGGGCCTCGGCTGTGCGGCTCGCCGCTGCCAGGTGGGGGCGCCGTCACCAGGCTCCTCAGGTACACACAGGGGTTCCTCCTCCTGCCGGGGCCGGCGCCATGGCCGGGGGCGTGGCCGGGGGCGTGGCCTGGTGGGGCAGGTGGCGGCGGCGGCAGTGACCCAGGGGGCCTCAAAGATGACATCAGTGGCTGTAGCTCCGCCCCATCGTCCTCCTCCTCGTCCTCCTCGTCCTTCTTCCTGTCGGGGAAGCAGAAGGAGCCCTGAGACAGCTGAGCCCCGATGGAGGAGGTGCTGCCCGCCACGCTGCCCGGAGGCGTGTAGGAGGCGGGTCTGACGGCGCCCAGCCTGGAGAGGGCGCTGACCCGGGGGTGGACGGGCTCGGCGGGGGCCGGGGGGGAGGAGATGCTCTCCAGGGAGGAGATGCTCTGGTTCCAGGCCTGCTGAAGGTCCACCGGGATGATCTTAGTGGCCTCCACCGACACACAGGGGGGCGGGGAGCCCACACCACCTTTCCACGGCAGGTGAGTCTCTCCACCTGTGGGGGAGGGAGGGCGAGGGGGGGGACTCTGGGCTCCGTCCAGAGCTGCAGGAACTGAAGGAAGAGGTTAATCAATAATCAGTTATAAATGAATGATATTAAACTGATCATGTTATAAAGTGATGAGGCAGCAGATGAAGAACATGCAGTACCTGGTTGGTCCACCAGGTGGAGGCATTATCACCTGTTTATATCTACACACAGTATTCAGTGTGTGTGATCATGTATTAGCTGTGTTTTAATCATGTATGTATTAGCCGTGTGTGATCATGTATGTATTAGCTGTGTGTGAATCATGTATGTATTAGCCGTGTGTGATCATGTATGTATTAGCTGTGTGTGAATCATGTATGTATTAGCCGTGTGAATCATGTATGTATTAGCCGTGTGTGGATCATGTATGTATTAGCTGTCTGTGGATCATGTATGTATTAGCTGTGTGTGATCATGTATGTATTAGCTGTGTGTGAATCATGTATGTATTAGCCGTGTGTGATCATGTATGTATTAGCTGTGTGTGAATCATGTATGTATTAGCCGTGTGAATCATGTATGTATTAGCCGTGTGTGGATCATGTATGTATTAGCTGTCTGTGGATCATGTATGTATGAGCCGTGTGTGATCATGTATGTATTAGCTGTCTGTGGATCATGTATGTATTAGCTGTGTGGATCATGTATGTATTAGCTGTGTTTTAATCATGTATGTATTAGCTGTGTTTTAATCATGTATGTATTAGCCGTGTGAATCATGTATGTATTAGCTGTGTTTTAATCATGTATGTATTAGCCGTGTGAATCATGTATGTATTAGCCGTGTGATCATGTATGTATTAGCCGTGTGAATCATGTATGTATTAGCCCTGTGAATCATGTATGTATTAGCTGTCTGTGGATCATGTATGTATTAGCCGTGTGAATCATGTATGTATTAGCCGTGTGTGGCTGCTGGAGGATATTGTCTCATTGTTCTGTTCATCTGAACCTTCCTGCCTCCTCTCTTTCTCTAACAATGACAGGTTGTTGAACCTCCTCAGAGACAGAGGAGGTGAACCTCCATCATACATCCACCTGTTGTCATGTGACCTGTCAGAATCGGCCATCACCTGATTTCGGTCGTTCTTTTGGCGTCTCGGCTTTGCGAGCGACGAAGGTGATGCCGACGTCTTCCTCCTTCTCCCCGTCTGAATGTTCGGCTTTGTCTTCGTCCGACTCCACAGGAACCACCACCGGATCTGAACACAGGTGAACAGGCAGGTGAAGGCTACCTGGCTACCTGGCTCCTCTGGTTCTAGTCCTCGTCTCTACACTGGGACCTGGTGGCTCTGATCAGCTTATGGGACTACATCAGTCTGTGAAGGAGGAAGGTTCTTCTCCTTGAGCTGCTCAACAGACCAGAGCTAAAACCTCGGAGCCTCCTGACTGATGAGTGGACTGATGCTAAGCTAAGCTAACGGGTCTGAGAGTGGGGTCAACGTGAACAGTCTCAGAGAGAAGGGCTTCCTCCATGTTGACCTGTTGTTTACGATGAACCGGCCTCACCTTTGTCCTGCCAGCTCACGTTGCGTCTCGGTTTGTCTCCGCCGTCCTCTTTGGCGTCGGATCCTCGGCGCTGAGGAGATTAAAACAGAAGAACCTCATCAGTCAGAACACGAAGCCTCCATCCGTCTGCTAATGAAGGTTCAACCCTCATCAGCCGTAAACAGATCCAACAAAACCCAACCAGCTTCTGTTTCCACATGAAACCAGACCAACATGTTCATGGAGTCAAATTCAGCCTGAAGGATCGATGCACAAAGTTTACATCCGACTACGTCCATCAGCTTCAGGAGGCGTCTAAAACCAGTCTGAAACCAGGTTAAAACCAGTCTGAAACCAGGTTAAAACCAGCCTAGAACCAGTCTGAAACCAGTTTAAAACCAGCTTAAAACCAGTCTGAAACCAGTCTGAAACCAGTTTAAAACCAGCTTAAAACCAGTCTGAAACCAGGTTAAAACCAGCTTAAAACCAGTCTGAAACCAGGTTAAAACCAGCCTAGAACCAGTCTGAAACCAGTCTGAAACCAGTCTGAAACCAGGTTAAAACCAGCTTAAAACCAGTCTGAAACCAGTTTAAAACCAGCTTAAAACCAGTCTGAAACCAGGTTAAAACCAGCTTAAAACCAGTCTGAAACCAGTTTAAAACCAGCTTAAAACCAGTCTGAAACCAGTCTGAAACCAGTTTAAAACCAGCCTAGAACCAGTCTGAAACCAGTTTAAAACCAGCCTAGAACCAGCCTAAAACCAGCCTAAAAACCAGTATGAAACCAGTCTGAAACCAGTTTAAAACCAGCCTAGAACCAGTCTGAAACCAACTAAAATCGGTCTAAACCCAGTCCAGGACTAGTCTAAACCCAGTCCAGGACTAGTCTAAACCCAGTCCAGGACTAGTCTAAACCAGTCCAGAGCTAGTCTAAACCCAGTCCAGGACTAGTCTAAACCCATTCAAGGACTAGTCTAAACCCAGTCCAGGAGTAGTCTAAACCCAGTCCAGGACTAGTCTAAACCCAGTCCAGGACTAGTCTAAACCCAGTCCAGAGCTAGTCTAAACCCAGTCCAGGACTAGTCTAAACCCAGTCCAGAACTAGTCTAAACCCAGTCCAGGAGTAGTCTAAACCCAGTCCAGGAGTAGTCTAAACCCAGTCCAGGACTAGTCTAAACCCAGTCCAGGACTAGTCTAAAACCAGTCCAGAACTAGTCTAAACCCAGTCCAGGACTAGTCTAAACCCAGTCCAGGACTAGTCTAAAACCAGTCCAGAACTAGTCTAAACCCATTCAAGGACTAGTCTAAACCCATTCAAGGACTAGTCTAAACCCAGTCCAGGACTAGTCTAAAACCAGTCCAGGACTAGTCTAAACCCAGTCCAGGACTAGTCTAAAACCAGTCCAGGACTAGTCTAAACCCAGTCCAGGACTAGTCTAAACCCAGTCCAGGACTAGTCTAAACCCAGTCCAGGACTAGTCTAAACCCAGTCCAGGACTAGTCTAAAACCAGTCCAGAACTAGTCTAAACCCAGTCCAGGACTAGTCTAAACCCAGTCCAGGACTAGTCTAAACCCAGTCCAGAGCTAGTCTAAACCCAGTCCAGGACTAGTCTAAAACCAGTCCAGGACTAGTCTAAACCCAGTCCAGGACTAGTCTAAACCCAGTCCAGGACTAGTCTAAACCAAGTCCAGGACTAGTCTAAACCCAGTCCAGAGCTAGTCTAAACCCAGTCCAGGACTAGTCTAAACCCAGTCCAGGACTAGTCTAAACCCAGTCCAGAGCTAGTCTAAACCCAGTCCAGAGCTAGTCAAACCCAGTCCAGGACTAGTCTAAACCCAGCTGGACCTGGTCCCTGAGTGAAGAGGACCTCCTCACCTTCTTCAGGCTCCGTTCCTTCTTGTGTCTCTTGTGTCGGGTGGATTTGAAGGTCTCCATGCGGCTCCTCATGTTCCTCTGAAACACCTCCCGGTCCTGGCGTTCCTGCTCCCCCAGAGGCATGAAGTGGCGGCTGTAGTGGGACTGGTACTGGACAGACCAGCAGAGACACCATCAGAACCGACCCAGCACAGAAGGAGCTGGAGCACTTCATCAGGGACCGTTCAGGTCCATCAAAAACACCTGCTGGACCTTCTAAACTGGTCTCTGGTCAGCCACAATGACTTTCATCCAAGCATCTCAAGAATCTCTCTGAGGACTTCAGAATATCTTCAAGGACAAATACAACAGCTGTTAAAGACTCTGGAACATCTTTGAAGACCTCATAATGTTCTTTAAGGACCATCGAGCATCTTTGAGAACCTCTAAACAGTCTTTAAGAACCCCTGAAGAAATCCAAGAACTCCCTGACATCCTGGACCCTAGAAGACGTTTGAGGACCCCTAAACAGCTTTTAAGGAACCCAGAACATCTTCAGAGATCCCAGATCATGTTCAAGGAAGCCTGCATGGCTTTTAAGGACCAATGAACATCTTGAAGATAACCTGTATGTCACTTAAGCATACTACAACATTTTCAAGGACCCCTAAACCACCTTTAAGGACCTTAGGACATCTTTTAAGAACCTTAAACATCCTTTAAGGATTCCATAACATCTTTAGGAATTCAGGAACATTTTCAATGAAGCCGACAAGGCATTTAAGGACCCTAAAGCATCTTTGTAGACCCCTAAACATCATATAAGGACCCTAAAGGATCTTCTAAACATCCTTTAAGAACCCCAGAACATCTTTGAGGACCCCTGAACACCCTTTAAGGACCCTAAAGCATCTTTGAGGTTGTTTAAGAATCCCAGTACAATTTCAAGAACTGCTAACATCCTTTAAGGACCCTAGAGCATCTTTGAAGACCCCTAAACATCCTTTAAAGACCTTAGAACATCTTCAAAGCCTCCTAAATGTCCTGTAAGGACCCTAGAATCCCTAAGGAGGCGTCCTAGCTCTCCCTGCAGAACCTCCAGAGAACATCCTGGCCTTCTGGATGGAACATTACCCGTCTCCTGGGCTTGTACAGGTTCCCAGCGAGGACATGGTGCGTCTCGGTGTCCTCCTCTACTTTACCTCCAGGAACGTTATCGATGACCTGGAGGTCCAAACACACTCCGCTGCCGTTCTCACGCCTGGAACACAACAACACACAGTTAGCATGATGCTAACAGCACCTCACTGCTAAACGGGCTCCAGCTGGTTCCTCTGGTGGATTCAGAAGAGTTCTTCTAAAACACTCTGAACCACAGATGTTTAAAGTCTTTAGTCGTTCACAGAAGCTGAACCAGGTTCATCTCTGATCTGAAATCTGAATCTGATCTTTGGTTTTAAGCCTGAATGAATTTGGTCACGTTTCCTTATTGTTGGCATGAACTGATCAAACACTGGTTCACTGAATATGTTGTGCTTGTATGATCAATCAACTGGTTATCAGCTGCTGAATTATCCTGAAGCTCTTCTGATAACTGACTGATACATTATCAGAAGAGTTCTAATAAAACATTCTACAGTCTCCGGTGTGAAAACTCTCTGGTTCCTTCCTCCTCTACGGCAGCAAACTGAACTCAAACAAACAACATCGTTGTTATTGTGGTTCTTCAGCTTCAGGTTTACAGTCAGAGACTCACAGGTAGTTGGTGACGTTGGTCACTTCAGGAAACGAAGCTCTGCTGGCCATCGAGGGAAGAGAAAGTCTGGCTGAGGTCAGGACGTTACCTCCCTGAACACACACACACACACACACACACACACACACACACACACACACAGGTTGAAGCTCGGTGGTTAAAAACGTTTTGAAGATAGATTGAAGTAAATAATAATAAATAATAAACTGTCCAAAAGTATTAATAACATCTGCATTAACATTAATAAATGTTCAAATACATCATGTCAGAAAGAGATTATTTAAATTAATAAAATGTCAAAAACATGAAGAATACAGCCATAAATATAATTAAAATTAGTGTAATTCTTATTAAAAAATGCCTGAAAATATGATTAAAATGTCCAGACATTATTTACACATTACAAAATTAGAAGTTGTTCAAAACTATTAAAATAAAAATGTAAAATGTAAAAGAGTTAATACTTTCAGTTCAGCTGAACCTCAGATGTTCCTCAGACATTTGGAGAAGTTCTCCATCTGGTGGTGTTTAAAGGAACTGAGGCCCCGCCCCCTCCACCTGCCTGTCTCACCTGGTCGATGACGCTGATGGCGTCCCTGATGTTGATCTTCTGATAGGCCTCCCACAGTTCACTCTTCCTGTAGACAGACTTCCTGAGCAGCAGCTTACTCAGGTAGTTTTTATCAAACTGCTCCCACCTGAAACAGCAGAGGACGGTTTTTACAGATCCTCAGGTACTGTAACACTGCTGTAACGCTGCTGTAACGCTGCTGTAACGTTGCTGTAACACTGCTGTAACATTGCTGTAACGCTGCTGTAACGCTGCTGTAACGTTGCTGTAACACTGCTGTAACATTGCTGTAACGCTGATGTAACATTGCTGTAACATTGCTATAACATAACTGTAACGCTGCTGTAACATTGCTGTAACGTTGCTATAACATAACTGTAACGCTGCTGTAACATTGCTGTAACGTTGCTATAACATAACTGTAACGCTGCTGTAACATTGCTGTAACGTTGCTATAACATAACTGTAACGCTGCTGTAACATTCTCTAACATTGCTGTAACGCTGCTGTAACATTGCTGTAACGTTGATGTAACGTTGATGTAACGTTACTGTAACGTTGCTGCAAAGTTGATGTAACGCTGCTGTAACGTTGTTGTAACGTTGCTGTAACGCTGCTGTAACGCTGCTGTAACACTGCTGTAACGCTGCTGTAACATTGCTGTAACGCTGCTGTAACACTGCTGTAACGCTGCTGTAACATTGCTGTAACGCTGCTGTAACGCTGCTGTAACACTGCTGTAACACTGATGTAACGTTGATGTAACATTACTGTAACGTTACTGCAAAGTTGATGTAACGCTGCTGTAACGTTGTTGTAACGTTGCTGTAACGCTGCTGTAACATTGCTGTAACGCTGCTGTAACACTGCTGTAACGCTGCTGTAACATTGCTGTAATGCTGCTGTAACACTGCTGTAAAGCTGCTGTAACATTGCTGTAACGCTGCTGTAACGCTGCTGTAACACTGCTGTAACACTGATGTAACGTTGATGTAACATTACTGTAACGTTGCTGCAAAGTTGATGTAACGCTGCTGTAACGTTGTTGTAACGTTGCTGTAACGCTGCTGTAACATTGCTGTAACGCTGCTGTAACGCTGCTGTAACGCTGCTGTAACATTGCTGTAATGCTGCTGTAACATTGCTGTAACGTTGCTATAACATAACTGTAACGCTGCTGTAACATTGCTGTAACGTTGCTATAACATAACTGTAACGCTGCTGTAACATTCTCTAACATTGCTGTAACGCTGCTGTAACATTGCTGTAACGTTGATGTAACGTTGATGTAACGTTACTGTAACGTTGCTGCAAAGTTGATGTAACGCTGCTGTAACGTTGTTGTAACGTTGCTGTAACGCTGCTGTAACGCTGCTGTAACACTGCTGTAACGCTGCTGTAACATTGCTGTAACGCTGCTGTAACACTGCTGTAACGCTGCTGTAACATTGCTGTAACGCTGCTGTAACGCTGCTGTAACACTGCTGTAACACTGATGTAACGTTGATGTAACATTACTGTAACGTTACTGCAAAGTTGATGTAACGCTGCTGTAACGTTGTTGTAACGTTGCTGTAACGCTGCTGTAACATTGCTGTAACGCTGCTGTAACACTGCTGTAACGCTGCTGTAACATTGCTGTAATGCTGCTGTAACACTGCTGTAAAGCTGCTGTAACATTGCTGTAACGCTGCTGTAACGCTGCTGTAACACTGCTGTAACACTGATGTAACGTTGATGTAACATTACTGTAACGTTGCTGCAAAGTTGATGTAACGCTGCTGTAACGCTGCTGTAACGCTGCTGTAACGCTGCTGTAACATTGCTGTAACGCTGCTGTAACGCTGCTGTAACGCTGCTGTAACACTGCTGTAACGCTGCTGTAACATTGCTGTAACGCTGCTGTAACGCTGCTGTAACGCTGCTGTAACATTGCTGTAACGCTGCTGTAACGCTGCTGTAACACTGATGTAACGCTGATGTAACGTTACTGTAACGTTGCTGCAAAGTTGATGTAACGCTGCTGTAATGTTGTTGTAACGTTGCTGTAATGTTGTGTTGACGTTAGAGGACTCACTTGTCTCTCCAGTGATGGTATCCCTGCAGTCCTGCGATGTCCTCTACTGCAGTCAGGATGTGGTCGAAGGCCTGAACATACAGAAATACTGTGTTCTAGTATTTATACTGACATAGTACACAGTCTGTTGTAGTATTTATACTAACATAGTACACAGTCTGTGTTGTAGTATTTATACTAACATAGTACACAGTCTGTTCTAGTATTTATACTAACATAGTACACAGTCTGTGTTGTAGTATTTATACTAACATAGTACACAGTCTGTGTTGTAGTATTTATACTAACATAGTACACAGTCTGTTCTAGTATTTATACTGACATAGTACACAGTCTGTGTTGTAGTATTTATACTAACATAGTACACAGTCTGTTCTAGTATTTATACTAACATAGTACACAGTCTGTGTTGTAGTATTTATACTAACATAGTACACAGTCTGTGTTCTAGTATTTATACTGACATAGTACACAGTCTGTTCTAGTATTTATACTAACATAGTACACAGTCTGTTCTAGTATTTATACTAACATAGTACACAGTCTGTGTTCTAGTATTTATACTAACATAGTACACAGTCTGTGTTCTAGTATTTATTGATGTTCTACATTCAGTCACATGTTTCTGTTTGTAGCCAACATGATCATCTCAGAGCATCAAAGTTTAAGGTACTTTATGTTGAAGTACTCTGTCCCAACCATGTAGTACTACTTTAAACAGTACAGGTGTTGTCAGGGCGGCTGTTGAAAGTACACAGAGGAACAGAAGAAGAAGGACGAGTAGAAGAAGAACAGGGACGCAGGGTACAGCAAGAAGATGGAGGAGGAGTAGATGGAGGAGGAGTAGAAGATGGAGGAGGAGTAGAAGATGGAGGAGTAGAAGATGGAGGAGGAGTAGAAGATGGAGGAGGAGTAGAAGATGGAGGAGTAGAAGATGGAGAAGTAGAAAATGGAGGAGGAGTAGAAGATGGAGGAGTAGAAGATGGAGGAGGAGTAGAAGATGGAGGAGGAGTAGAAGATGGAGGAGGAGTAGAAGATGGAGGAGTAGAAGATGGAGGAGTAGAAGATGGTGGAGGAGTAGAAGATGGAGGAGGAGTAGAAGATGGAGGAGTAGAAGATGGAGGAGGAGATGGAGGAGGAGTAGAAGATGGAGGAGTAGAAGATGGAGGAGTAGAAGATGGAGGAGTAGAAGATGGAAGAGGAGTAGAAGATGGAGGAGTAGAAGATGGAGGAGGAGTAGAAGATGGTGGAGGAGTAGAAGATGGAGGAGGAGTAGAAGATGGAGGAGGAGTAGATGGAGGAGGAGTAGAAGATGGAGGAGGAGTAGAAGATGGAGGAGTAGAAGATGGAGGAGGAGTAGAAGATGGAGGAGTAGAAGATGGAGGAGTAGAAGATGGAGGAGGAGTAGAAGATGGAGGAGGAGTAGAAGATGGAGGAGTAGAAGATGGAGGAGGAGTAGAAGATGGAGGAGTAGAAGATGGAGGAGGAGTAGAAGATGGAGGAGTAGAAGATGGAGGAGTAGAAGATGGAGGAGGAGTAGAAGATGGAGGAGTAGAAGATGGAGGAGTAGAAGATGGAGGAGTAGAAGATGGAGGAGTAGAAGATGGAGGAGGAGTAGAAGACAGAGGAGGAGTAGAAGCAGCAGCGTCACCCTCTCGTGGATCTCCTCGTTGATGGTGGGCTTCCTGCTGGTGGATCGAGGAACTTTGAGCCACTTCACCAGAGGTTTGATGGTCAAACCCTGAAGGAGGAACAACAGAAGCATCATACAGCTGACAGGACGCCTCGTTGCTTCACCTCCACCTGAAACCTTCTGTCAGTTTAATCTGAGGGAGACGTTCATCTGAGGCCTTAAAGGATGTAAACCAGAACCAGTCTGAGACCATCAAACCATCAGATCACTGCAGTCATGTTCTCCTGCCTTTACTTCTATCAACTCGACTGTAGAGTCCATGACACTGAGCTGCTGCTGTGTTCTTATTGGAATAACTAGGTCTCTATTATAATGAACTCATCACTCTCAGCTGTCGTGTTCAGCCTCCTGAGGTTTTCTATCTCTACACAGGAATGTGGAGCAGCTGACACATGATTTAAATTACTGGACAATAAATACTGAAATTAAACCATCACATCAGAAGAGACACTTGAAGCACAGAATACCTCCCTAAAATCATTCAGCTCCAACTTCTACCACTAAAACTGACTTCACAGCACTGTCTGTAACGAGCAGACGAAGAAGAAGGTGTAGAAGGAGGAGCAGGAGGAGCAGCAGGAGGAGGAGCAGCAGGAGGAGCAGCAGCAGCAGGAGGAGCAGCAGGAGGAGGAGCAGGAGGAGCAGCAGGAGGAGGAGGAGGAGGAGCAGCAGCAGGAGGAGCAGCAGGAGGAGGAGGAGCAGGAGGAGCAGCAGGAGGAGGAGGAGGAGGAGCAGCAGCAGCAGGAGGAGCAGCAGGAGGAGGAGCAGCAGGAGGAGGAGGAGCAGGAGGAGCAGCAGGAGGAGGAGGAGGAGGAGCAGCAGCAGGAGGAGCAGCAGGAGGAGGAGCAGGAGGAGCAGCAGGAGGAGGAGGAGGAGGAGCAGCAGCAGGAGGAGCAGCAGGAGGAGGAGGAGCAGGAGGAGCAGCAGGAGGAGGAGGAGGAGGAGCAGCAGCAGCAGGAGGAGCAGCAGGAGGAGGAGCAGCAGGAGGAGGAGGAGCAGGAGGAGCAGCAGGAGGAGGAGGAGGAGGAGCAGCAGCAGGAGGAGCAGCAGGAGGAGGAGCAGGAGGAGCAGCAGGAGGAGCAGCAGGAGGAGGAGCAGGAGCAGCAGGAGG
>JAMOIN010000313.1:0-24021 GCA_024666655.1 Dascyllus trimaculatus
TAGATAGATGTCTAGATAGATCGATGTCTAGATAGATAGATGTTTAGATAGATGTGTAGATATATGTCTCGATAGATAGATGTCTAGATAGATAGATGTCTAGATAGATAGATGTCTAGATAGATGTCTAGATAGATAGATGTCTAGATAGATGTCTAGATATATGTCTAGATAGATAGATGTCTACATGTCTAGATAGATAGATGTCTAGATAGATGTCTAGATAGATAGATGTCTAGATAGATATAAAGATGTCTTCATGTCTAGATAGATACATATCTAGATAGATAGATGTCTGGATAGATGTCTAGATGTCTAGATAGATGTCTAGATAGATGTCTGGCCATCTATCTAGACATCTTGGCTATTAATGATCAGAGTTTTACCTTCACACTACGAATGTTTCCAGAGTTCCAGACCGTTGAAGTCCATAGAGGTGGGTCCACATTAATCACTTTTAATGTGGGTTATATTTAATTTTTCTGTTAGCTTCTCTCCTGCTCTCTGTGCTCAATAAACTGCATTTTAATATTTTAATAACAGCTGAACTCACAATAGAGCTGTTCTCACTCACAGATGTTTCCGTTTCTGTTGTCAGACAGCAGAATGAGGATGAAACAGTGACTGGAACTCATTTTCAAGCTAAAATGCTGATTTTATAACGTCGTCTGACAAACTCAACAAACACAGGAGTTGAAAACGACGACTGAGCTGAGAATTTACACCGATTTCTATGTAAAATGAGCCTCGGAGAGGAAGTTAGAAGCGATAGAAAGCCTTGGTCTCTAACACACATAGCAGAGAGAGTCTTCTTCCTGAAGGGGGCGGGGCCAGCAGACACTGAAACGGCCCACTTAGAACAGAACCAGGAGTTTTACAGTCATGGAGCTCAAACATTTAACTGTGGGACTAGATCGGACCTTTATTACCCACCTCCCTGCTGGATGCCGCTTCCAGCTGACATTTCCTCGTCTGCAGGGAAACACTGAGGCAGCTCTCGGCTCAGCTCCACCACCGGCTGGTCGGGAAGGAAGTCCAGACAGTCGAGAGCAGCACGGAGAAACTCATCGTCCCTGATGGACGAGGAACGACATGACTCTGTTAGTGTTCACCTAAAATGAGCTTATTCTGTCTGTCTAAGAGTAGGACGAACTGTATCAGTCTCATGTCTGTCTGCTAGTTTCATATTCAGCTACAGGCAGCGGCTAGTTAGCTTAGCTTAGCACAAAGACAAATGGGAACTAATGCCCCGGTGTAAAAGTCTGATACTTTATGGTGCAAAACAGCTCAACTTACTGATTTATGCAGCTGAAATATTATTGATAACTTTACACTGAAACGTCCAACATCTGAAGACACCTGTACTTTTTTATTCACATTAAGTTGGCTAGGGTTTCTAAATTAGATTTAAAAGACTCCACACTTTACTGCCTTAGAATAAATGTTCTGAATCCATTGTTTTAAGGTTTTCAGCACCACATGTAATTTTAAATGTTAAACAGAGTTGGTAGAACTTTCCAAAATGACAAATACTGATCAAGATGACTCAAAAATGGTCCAAAAATGACCTAAATTTATCCAAAATTACTCAAAATAGGTCCAAAATTCCTTGTAAGCTGTACACAATTACTGAAAATTGGTCCGAAATGACTTCAATTTCTCCAAAATTACTCAACAACTATCAGAAATGACTGAAAAATGGTCCAAAATGAATGAAACCTTTTTAAAAGTTACTCAAAAATGGTCCAAAATTACACAACTGTCCAAAATGACTTAAACTTACTTAAAATTACTAAAAGAAATGTTCAAATATTGCTCAAAAACTGTCTAAAATTACTCAAAATAGGTCCAAAATTACTTATAAACTGTACACAATTACTGAAGAAGGGTCCAAAATTACTTAAATTTATCCAAAATTATTCAACACCTATCAAACATTACTCTAAATAGCCCAAAATTACTTGAAATAGGTCCTAAATGAGTTAAATTACTTCAAAAATTACTTCAAAACTGTCCAAAATTACTGAAAAAAGGTCCAAAGTGATTTAAATTGATCCAAAATTACTCAAAATTTTTCTAACTTTACTCAAAATTGGTCCAAAATGACGTAAAAATGTATTTTAAATGGCTGAAAAGTTTGTTGAAGAGGCCGTCGTTCATTTCTAAAGTGGTTTCCTGTTAATGAACCCTTCTTTAAATCCAAACCCCTCTGAGATCCCGTCTGTCACCGTTCACCACATTAAACCTCCTCATGAGCCTCAGATTAACGAGCAGATCTGAACAGTCCAACCCACTGCGAGTCCCTGAAGGCCCTGAGGATCCGTCGGTCCAGGTGGTTGCTGCTGTAGATCAGGTCCGGGTTGCTGTGGAGCAGGATGGAGGATGGAGACGGAGACGGACTCTGGCTGCAGTGAAGGACTCCGTCCAGCAGGGGGAGATCCACCAGGGTCAGGAGGCGGAGGAGAGTCTGCTCCTGCCAGACCTCATCCACCACTGAAGAAGAAGAAACACCGTAGGAGGAACTTTATTAGAGATCAGAGTTCTACCTTCATACTAGGAAGGTCCCAGAGGTCCAGGTCCTTGAAGTCCATAGAGGGGGGTCCACACTGATCCCTTTCATGAGCCTCAGAACCTCATCAGTCCAGCAGACAGACTCATGACATTTAGGAGGAACAACATATTGGAGTTCTGGTTGAACCTGAACCCAGATCAGTTTTACATCCATCCAGGAGCCACAGTCTGAAGATACACTGAACAAAAATGTAAAGGCCCCATGTGAAATACTGATGCCACATGAAGTGCACCACCCAAAGTGAGCGTATACTGTCTGGTACTTGTTCTAAATGGGTGTTTCTCTTGATTATTGTCCCAAATTTGAGTCCACCACTGCCTCAGTGATGCATTAACTCCATTCAGTCCATGGGTGTGGCATATCCAGATGCTGCTCCAACACAATGAGCAGTACTCAGACACTCCTTATACTGGGGACAATAAAAGGCCACCCCAACATGTCACATGTTGACCAAAGCAGCAACGCCTCAGATGACTCCGGTCACGAGGGAACGTGCCACTAATCAAGAGAAATATCCATTTAGTACAAGTACCAGACAGTATACGCTCACTTTGGGTGGTGCACTTCATGTGGCATCAATATTTCACATGGGGAGTTTATACTTTTGTTCAGTTTATTTGAAATTGGAGTAAGTTGGGAGATTTTTCGAGTCATTTTGGACAAAATTTTACATCCTTTTAAATAATTTGGGTTGTTTTGAAAGATTTTTTGTCATTTTTCTGCCAAATTTCAAGGAATTTGGGTCAATTTCTTGTCATTTCTGTCATTTTGAACCATTTTTTGAGTAAATTGGGGAAATTTGGAGTCATTTTTTTACAGATTTTTGTCATTTTGGACGAATTTTGAGAATTTCAAGACAACTTTGTGTGATGTTGGACGACTTCAGTGACACTTTAATTTCCTTCTGATGAATGAAAAACACATTCAGGCTCTGTTTAAAGACTGCAACCGAATCAACTTCACATCAAGGTAAAAAGACCACACGCAGTCGTCTTAAGATTCTCAAAGTTCGTCCAAAGTGACAAAAATCTGTAAAAAATTACTCCAAATTTCCCCAATTTACTGAAAAAATGGTTCAAAATGACAAAAATTACCCAAATTCCTTGAAATTCGGCAGAAAAATGACAAAAAATCTTTCAAAATGACCCAAATTATTTAAAAGGACCTAAAATTTTGTCCAAAATGACTCAAAAAGTCTCCAAACTTACTTCAACGTGGATCATCTTCAGACTGTGACTCCTGGATGGATGTAAACTGATCTGGGTCCAGGTTCTACCAGAACTCCAGTGTGTTGTTCCTCCTAAATGTCATGAGTCTATCTGCTGGACTGATGAGGTTCTGAGGCTCATTAAAGGATCAATGTGGACCCTCTATGGACTTCAAGGACCATTGGAAACTGTGATCATTAATAAAGTTACTGTAGATGAGGAACCAGACGAGGAGGAACCGTCTTATTCCCTCCCTTTAGGTTCTGTCTTACGTGACTGAGGCAGCAGTGAGTCTGTCTGAACTCTGCTGGGACTCTCCACCAGTGGATCCAGGACCAGACTGGAAGCAGCTCCAGCATCAGGATGGGACTCCTCCTGCCTGAAATGGAAAACACAGAAGGTGGACGTTCACACTGAGGACACGGTGGAGGGGTTCTGTGGTTCCTCTAACAGGTCTGAAGATGAGCTCATGAAGAGATCCGTTAGATTTACACCTTCCTGATTCTAACAGAGGGACTTGAACGCCTCCTGACTGCAGCTTCATTCGACCAAAACACTCATTTTAACACAAATTCACCAACAGTTTTTACATCAGCTAAAGAGGCTGTGTTTTTGCTGGCGTCGGTTTGTTTGTTTGTGTTCAAAATAACTCGAAAAGTTATGGATGGATTTGGATGAAATGTTCAGGAAATGTGTGAAATGGGACAAGAAAGAAATGATGAAACTCTGGGACTGATCCAGATCACCGTCTGGATCCAGGATTATTTTTAATTTAAGGATACTCTCTCATTGGTAGATTGTGTTGGGGGTGGACTGAAGCTGCTTGGTGGAGGTCTGTGCTCTCTGAGGGCTTTTCTACTTTTATTTTTATCTACCCAAAGTTGAAACTCTGTGCTGTTGGAAAGCCCTTTGAGTTTTTGACACTGTAGTTGGCAGGTCCGCGTACTAGAACCACGGCGGCGTTCTACAGCCTTGGCGGCACTCGGCAGCGTTCGGAAACGCTCGGCGGCACCCGGCGGTGGCAAGCAGGACTATTCCAATATCAAAATTATTATCTGAATCCCACCACAACCAACCAATGTTCAGATATTCCTATATTGGGGACCAGCCCTAATATTAGGTTTGTAAAGCAGCTAAGCTAACACACTGTTGGTTAGCTAACTTAGCCACTCTAGGCTACTTGGAACTACACCGTACTTGGCCTTAAGGTCAGCCTTATTTCATCTTGCTGAAACCTCCTGCTGCTTATTTCTTGTCACAAAGCTGTAAATTGGGACGTCTTGTTCAAACTAAGTAGTTGTTTTTCACATAGAGCTGTTTGTCCTCAAACGCAGCTGCAACAGAAGTCCTGTTTAGCTAAACCAAACCAGATTCTCCAGAGGAACATTTCTGGTTTTATCCTACTTATTTTATCCATTGAGCATCCTCCAGTTAATCTGTTCAGAATAAAGAACCAATGTATATTTCTGTGTCCAGTGTTGATTTCACCAGACTAGATAATGATACTTAGTCATTGGTAGATTGTGTTGGGGTGGACTGAAGCTGCTTGGCGGAGGTCTGCACTCTATGAGGGCTTTTCTAGTTTCTGTCTGTGAATGACAGAAACTAGCGACGTTTTGTTGGAGGTTTAAATGATGTGTTTGTTCATTTTAATAAAAAGCGACATGTCCAAACCTGCTCATGCCTCTTGAAATCTTCGTAAACCTTTAAAAAAAAGCAGCTTCTACACTTCTCCAAATGGCTTCTAGAGCGTTTCAACCCTCCATAAACTGAGGACAGCTGGAGCAGCAGCTCTCCAGTTTGTCACGAGTCAACTACATGCGTGTTTTACGTGTCACATGTCAACAAACTCGGTACACATGATGTGTGCTGTTGGAGGCGGTACCTGTCTGAAGCAGCGCTGCAGAACAGTTTGTGGATCCCGTTAACCAGAGCGCCTTTCTCCAACTCCTCAGCCGAAGGAGTCCGAACGCCAACAAACCTGCGAGCAAGAGGATATATAGAGGTGGAGAATCAACGCCTTCAGCTGCAACCGTGGAGAGAAAATCTGACACAGCTGTTAGTTTGACGGTCTGGAAATGATCCGACTGACTTTTCCAGCTCATGGGTCATTTTTGGACCATTTCTGAGGGTTTTTGTCCGACCGGAACTGGAAAATCTCCCAACAGTTGTCTGGAATGACTCACAATTCGTCAAAAACAAACCCTTAAACGATAAATACCGTCCAAAAAGAGCCAAAAATGTTTACAATGACATAACATTCAACCAAAACTACTTCCAATGCATCCAAACTTGCTGAAAAATTGTCCATAATGACGCCAAATTTTTCCAGAGTTGCTTAAATTCAAACTGAAATTTACTTTGCAATAAATACAAACCGCGATGGATCATCATCACGCTGTCAGAACATGAGCTAATCTGAGTTCTAATGGAAAGACTGAAGCTACAAACTGCTTATAAATGTGCATTCATCACAGTTTTTAACAGCAGAGGAGAAAGAACAGCCACGGCGGT
This sequence comes from Dascyllus trimaculatus, assembly GCA_024666655.1. Taxonomy (NCBI): domain Eukaryota; kingdom Metazoa; phylum Chordata; class Actinopteri; family Pomacentridae; genus Dascyllus; species Dascyllus trimaculatus. The sequence goes on from JAMOIN010000313.1 coordinate 6,295, forward strand.
GTTGATTCTGGTCACCTCACCTGTACAGAGTGTATTTTCTAGCCTCACCTGTACAAGGCGTTCTTACTGTCCTGGAACTCGTCCTGCTTCTTGTCCTTTCCAAACATTTTGGTTCCGACGGACTCGAAGACGCTGAAGTTCATCAGAGCCTGACAGACTAAAACCACTTTGTCCCGACAGACGACGGCACCTGAAGACACGAGAGTCAAAACTCTGAAAATCAGTATGCGCTTTATTCATTTTGTCCTTCGATAAATTACCGTAAAAATGGGTGTAAACTGTAACATCGGATGCTTTTTCTTGTGCAAAACGGCTCACGAAATGCTTTAAACTGAATTCCTGAGAGACTTTTTTTTTAACAGTTTTTATTTATTTATTTTAACATTGAGTTAAGACAACAAAACGTGTCAAAATCTGGCTAAAATGACTTAAAAATTTGCCCGAATGGCTTAAAAATTGTCCGAAATTACTCAAAAATCATTCAAAATGACAAATATTGCCCATAGTTACTCAAAATGTGTCCAAAAAACCTTAAATTTATCCAAAACTACTTACAAATGTCCCTTTGTCTCTCTCGTGGTGTACCCCAGGGCTCCATTTTTGGTCCCCTTCTTTTTACTATATACATGTTGCTTCTGGGACGTATCCTGTGCAGTTATAACATTGACTTTCACTGCTATGCAGACGATACCCTACTATATGTTCCACTTCAACCCGGCAGTTCTGATATTAAGATGTTATTGCTTGTTTTTGAAGCCTTGAACGGCCGGGCTCCTGCCTTTATTCAGGAACTTCTAATTCCCTACGAGCCTGAACGCAGCCTGAGATCCTCTGGCAGGGTCTTACTGAAGGTTCCCGCTTGGTCACTAAAGGTGACCGAGCGTTTTTGGGTCAACTTACACTTATTGTTTGGTCTTTTCTTAACTGCTGCTTTTATTATTATTATTTTTAAGTTTTTACTGTGTTCCTGTGTTTTCACAGGCTCTTCCTGCTATAAAACGTTTTATTGTTTTAATTTGTGTTTACTGTAAGGCACTTTATTACTGTGTGTTGTGAAAGCTGCTATACAAATAAAGTTATTTTTTTAAAACTACATAAAAATCGTCCAAAATAACTCAATTTTTTCCCTAAATGACAAATACTGCCCATAGTTATTTAAATTGTGCCCAAAATAGCTTAAATTTATCCAAAACTACTTACAAATGTCCCTTTGTCTCTCTCGTGGCGTGCCCCAGGGCTCCATTTTTGGTCCCCTTCTTTTTACTATATACATGTTGCTTCTGGGATGTATCCTGCACAGTTATAACATTGACTTTCACTGCTATGCAGACGATACCCTACTATATGTTCCGCATCAATCCGGCAGTTCTGATATTAAGATGTTATTGCTTGTTTTTAAAGCCTTGAACGGCCAGGTTTCTGCCTATATTCAGGAACTTTTAATTCCCTATGAGCCTGAACGCAGCCTGAGATCCTCAGGCAGGGTCTTCCTGAAGGTTCCCGCTTGGTCACTAAAGGTGACCGATCTTTTGCAGTTCGGGTCAAGTCACTTTTATCGTTTGGTCTTTTCTTAACTGCTTCTTTTGTTTTTTTTTAAAGATTTTACTGCGTTACTGTATTTTTGGGCTCTTATATTTTTAAAACATTTTATTGTTTTTATTTGGTTACTGTAAAGCACTTTATAACTGTGTGTTGTGAAAGCTGCTGTACAAATAAAGTTGTTTTTTTTTTAAAACTACATAAAAATCGTCCAAAATAACTTGATTTTTTCCCCAAAATGACAAATATTGCCCATAGTTACTCAAATTGTGCCAAAAATAGCTTTGATTTGTCCAAAATTACTTAAAAGTGCCAATCTTGTCTCTCTTGTGGTGTACCCCAGGGCTCCATTTTTGGTCCCCTTCTTTTTACTATATATATATATATATATATTAGTGCTGTCAAAAATATCGCGTTATTAACGCGTTAACGCAAATCAATTTTAACGGCGTCAATTTTTTTATCGCGAGATTAACGCGGGCGGGGGTAGGTGGGGCGGGGGCATGGTTGGCGAGGTCGAGGGCGAGGTGTTCGCCGTTGGAGTGTGACAGGATCTCCTGCTGGTGGTGGTACAGCAGCAATATTCTCGCTCGCCTTTCTGTCGGCTCCTTTTCTGCGTCCCGAACCGCGTGCCGCTAAAGCAGATGCTCCGCCAGGCGACGGCGGCCTGGGGTGCGCGCATGATGATTGACAAGACCAGAGTTATCTGTGTGTATTATCAGAGTGAACCGAGTTCTCATCGTAGCATATCTAGTCTGTAATACCACTTGATGGCCAAACACAGCTGACGCGAATTCTCCGCCTCCTCCTCATATAAAATGATAATTCAAGGGACATTTACAATAGATAAAAATGTGCGATTCATTTGCGATTAATCGCGAGTTAACTATGACATTCATGCGATTAATCGCGATTAAAAATTTTAATTGATTGACAGCACTAATATATATATATATATATATATATATATATATATACACACGTTACTTCTGGGTCGTATCCTGCACAACCATAACATTGACTTTCACTGCTATGCGGACGATACCCTACTATATGTTTCACTTCAACCTGGCAGTTCTAGTGTTCCATGTGTTCTGTCTTGGTGGAGGTGGTATTTTATGGTAAATTTAAAGGACAGTTTGTTTCAGTGTGTCCGTACTGTTTTCTTTAATGATGTTTTATTGTTTTGTGTTTCGTATTTTATGTTTTAATGTTTTAATTTTGCCTGTAAATCATTCCAATAACCTGTGTGTGACGATCTGCTGCAGAAATAAAGTCGCTTCTTGGTTTTTTAACACACATAAACTCACCTTCTAATCCCTTCATGCGACCGATGTGACCCATCAGGACGTCAACGGCCTCAGATCCTATAAAACAGTCGCTGTGAGACCTCAGGTGGACTCGTCTTCGCTTCACCGTCACCGAAGATCTGAGGTTGGAGATCAGGAGGCTCCACATGGACGAAGACGAGGAGGAGGAGGAGGATGAAGAGGACTGGACCGACCTGCTGGTGATCACTGCAGGAGCTGAGAGGAGCAGAAACACGATCCAGCTGACAAATATGAATTTAAAAAACACAAGAACATGAAAAGACACAATAAGAGATGAGGTCAGGGGGTGAAGCTCTACTCGGACTGAAGAGGTGGATCTTCAGGAACGACTCAAACCTTCTAAAGTCTCAGCAGCTCTTACACAAAGAGACAAACGGTTCCATGAAGATGTAAATATTCTGCTAAATAACGAGGGGCTGGCTCATGTAAAACCTGAGAACTTGGATCCCAGGATGCTTTAGGACAGATCTGAAGAGTTTACCGATTACATTTGAGGCCTTTTATGGCCTCTATTCCAGCAATATAGAAAACACACACACACAACGATGAAAAGGTCGTTTAAAACAGAATAGAATAGAACAGAATAGAACAGAATAGAATAGAATAGAATGCTTTATTGTCATCATACATGGAGCATGATGAAATTTAAGATAGCTGCCACATTAAGGTGCACTGAGAATATAAACGTAATAATAAAAACAATATACAAGTGAATATGGCATAAAAAGCTCTAAACCAGTATAATATTATAAAGTTAGAGCAGTTCCAGAGGACTGATATTGCACAGATAAGAGAATGATAAGTAGGTAAATAAATAAATAAATATACAGGGCGTTGATGAAACAGAAATACTTACCCAGTTTGACTCGAAAAACGTCCAAAATGACTTTAAAAGCTTTCAAACACATTTAAAAGTTCTAAAAAAGTGCCTAGAACAATTCAAGATTCATCCAGAATGACACAAAATCTGTCCATGATCACAAAAACCGCCCAAAATAATTCAAATTTATTGAAAGATACTGAAAATCGGCCCAAAATGACCTAAAACTCATCAAAAGCGACTAAATTTGTGAATAAAAAACACTAAAAAAGTACCTCTTTATGATAAACATGGTCCAAAAAGCCTTAAATGTGTCCAGAATGAGTCCAAAATGATCCAAAATGACTCCAAATCTCTTTATTTAATTCAAAATTTTTACTGCGAGTGAAGTTTTCTTACATTGGATCAACATTTTATTTAATTAGAGCCTCGTGTGAAACATCCAGAATTATTCGTGTCGTAGGGTCTTAATGTTAATATCTAAGCTCCATGATTAACAACACTGTTGAATCTCAGTATTGTTATGGATTATATTTAGATAAAGCAGCATTTTATATCATTTTCAAGTGGTTTTAATCCTTATTATGTAGACTGATCCGGTAAATCTCCACTATAAACAACACTGTAGCCTCCATCTTCAAGCTGGTTTATGAGGATTATTAATGTTTTAGGGGCTCCATCTGTACAAAAACAGCATAACGGAAGATATTTCCTGCCTTCATTGGGTGGGGAAATGTAGAATTCGGTGCAGAGTCACCAGAATGCGGGGATGTAACTAAAGTTTCCTGCTAGAGGACGCCCAGCCGCCTGCTCAGGTTGACATGTTCGAGGCTACCCACAGGCAGGTGAGTCAAACTGAGGAAACAGTCCAGGTGGAACCGTTTCTGAATCCTGTCGCACAGCTTGAAGCGTGTTTATGTTGCAGCTTAGCTCGAATAAACCGAGCCCGGGCCTCCGTCTCCTGTAAACTGCCGCTCCGCGTCTCTCCTCACCTGTCCGGGACTCACCTGGAGGCCGCGCGCACAGTTTCTCCGCGAGCTGCAGCGCTGCGGCGCGTTCTCGGATGGAGGTCATGATGCAGCTGATGGAGGAGAAGGAGGTGGTGGTCAGCCTGATGGAGGAGGTGGTTCTGGTCCGGAGCCAGGAGAAGGGAGTCCGTCCATGCAGGTGGGAGCTTCTGTTCAGCTGCAGCTTTAATGTTTCACCGCTAGATGGCAGCAAACAGCCAGAAACACCTGAACTTCCTGTTTCTACACCTGAATCCACTGCAGACTGGAAGATCAGAGATGTTCTTTAATTAGAAACTGACTGTATTCAGATGCTAAATTAAGCAGATTTTTTTTTTTTTTTACCATTGATAGCTTCTTCTTCTTCTTCTTCTTCTTCTTCTTCTCCTTCTTCTTCTTCTTGTCTTCATCTTGTAGAATGTCATGGAAAAACATCCCATACTACTTTTTTATTCTATTTTTATTCAAGTACAGTCATTTCTATGCCCAGCTGTGGACATTGTTGAAACAGTATTTTTTCTCTCTATCTCTCTTTTTACAAAAGTACTGCCTTCATTATCGCTGCAGTTTAAATTGTTTGCACAGGTTAATTCAGTTAATTTGCCGAGTGTATAGCACATATAGAACAGCAGACATAGTTGAGAAATAAGATCAGCGTTAAAATTAACCTACCAAGTTTAAATATTGAGCTTAATACCCTGCAGTGTTATTTATAGTGTTGCTTTACCTGAGTGAATTAAATATTAACCAATAAAACCTTTGCTAAACTCAATATACATCAAATTCTACTGCTGTTAGAGGCCTCAAAAGGACTAATTCTAACCCAGTTAAAGTGGAGAACAGCATTAATGTGTATTATTTTAATGGCTTTTTTTTTTTACGAGGGCATTTTGGTCTTTAAGTCCTCTTTGGGACTATTTCAAAATACCACCAATAGGTTAAATAAAAGTAAACAGCAGTAAAATGTAGGTTAGATACTGCAGTAAATGTCCTGGTGTACTGACGGGTGTTTGATTATAGGTGCTGTCATCAGATCAATAACGGTCAATAATCAGTGGTTCAGCAGCAGGTGACTGTTGGAGCTGATCACCACAGAATTAACAGGAGAGAAGAAGAAGAAGAAGGAGCTGAGACGCCATCTTGTTAGCAGGCCTGGCTACTGAAGGTAACAACAAACTACAGTTTTAACCAGATAAATTCACTTAAAGCTAAAAACACTTCAGTTCTCATCGAAGTTAACATCTTTACAAGCATATATTAGCATTATTGATCAAGCTAAGTGATTAATTTGTGTTAACTTCAACAAATCAGAGGCTAGCTAACTGCTAGCTAACGGCTAGCTACTGCGGATATTAGCGCTAGCATCAAGCTAACGTTTAGCCTCGGTTTGTTCCGCCTCGTGCTCTTCAACTGAGCCTGGAAACACTTTCAGAACAACAGTAAGTGGTTTTAATTAGGGCCCGAAGCACTACAGTGCGTAGGACCCTATTGTTCCTCTAGTTGACTTTGTTTTTCCCCCAGACATTTCTGGTTTATTTAAAAGTAGTAAAACAAGAGTTAGCTAAAGCTACGTGGATGTGTTTGAGAGGAACAGACTGCTGCTAGCTTGAGGTTTAGCTAAAGTACGGGTCGTGTATTGAACTAGAGACTTGTTTAAAGTGTTAAACGAGTCTAAACTGTTTACTTAGTTAAGTCTAATGTATGTTAGTTTCACAAAGATAGATAAAAGTGGGTTTAGCAGATAATTAATAGACAAAGTTTAACAAATAAGATGCTCAGTGCTTCTTAAAGCCCAAAATAACATCCTCAAATAAAATATGAAAATAATGAGAATGAAAAATGAAACTATTTACATTTAACAAGCTGTAATGAAAGAATTAACATTATATAAATTACACTGTACAGAGAAAGAGAACATTTGATTAACTGTTATTTTCATTGTTGTTTATTCTGTTAATTATTTCCTCAGCTGATCATAATTAGTTAATAATTATAAAATGTCAGTAAACTGTGAAATAATCTGAAATAATAATAATAATAATAAGAAGAAGAAGAAGAAAATGTTATTTAAATAACATAATTTTATTATATTATATTTTATAATTTGATTGATAAAATAATTTTATTTTATAATTTCATAAATTCTATTATTGATATAATAATAAAAATGACAATAATAAAAATGCTACTTAAATAATGAAATAATTTTATTATATGTTATAATTTTATAAATTATATAATAATAATAACTATTATTATTATGACAGTAATAATAATACTATTTAAATAATAATAATAATATAATTTTATTGTATTATATTGTATAATTTTATTGATAAAATAATTTATTATTATTATTATTATTATTAATAATAATAATTTATTATAATTTTACAATTTCATTTATAAAATAATTGTATTAATAATAATAATTTTATTATATTTTCATAATTTTATAAATTGTATTATTATTTATATAATAATAATAATTTAAAAATAATAAATATGTTATTATTATTATTATTATTATTTATGATTATAATAAGAATTTAATATTATTCCTTGAAAAACCACATTATTGTTTCAGACATAGTTACAGGTTTGGCCTTTTTTAGTGACAACATGAAAATTAATACTTTTTCTGTGATTTTACGTTTACCAGCTCGAATTTAACAAAACAGGGAAAATCTGTAAAACAACAAAAATTACAGTAATAAACGTGTAAAAGAAAGAAAAAAAAACATTATTTTTGGCATCATAGAGCTGGCAGCACCGTGAGATAACTTAAATAAACTTAAAGGTAGCTTTAAACAGGTTTTATATTACAGCAGTGGCATCGCTGACAGAAGTCTACATTTGTGAACCTCAAATTCAGATTAAGACGCCTCTAATGTGAACGTACCTGAGAATACAGTGAAGTTCTGTTGGCTTTGGGTCGTAGGACGGATAAAATCTAATCATTAATACAGAGGAGTTTACACAGGTACCAGCAGGGGTGTAAAGGACAGTAAGGTGCATTTCTAACAATTACAGCACGTCTTTAAGGTGATGGGGTCGGAGGCAGTAGGAGTTCAGACCCTCCACAGCTCTGGGGAAGAAGCTGCTCCTCAGTCTGTTTGACCGGGCGGATGGTTCTGTAGATGTGACACAGTCTGGAGTGGGTGGAGCCGACAACCCACTGGACCAGACTGTACACCGTAGGTCAGGATGCTCTGTAGCACAGCGGTAGAAGTTCTTCAGCAGCTGTTGTGGGAACCTGGTGGGTCTCAGAGTCCTCAGGAAGAGGAGGTGCTGCTGGACCTTCTTGTCAATGAGGTGGATGGTGTTTGTTCTCCGGGTCAGGTCCTCTGAGATGGACGCTGGAGACCTGCTCCACCTCCACCCCACTGATCAAGGCCCCTGTGAGCCACTTCGTTCCTTCTCCTGAAGTCCGCTATCGGATCTTCTGTGATGTTGGTGTTGAGGTTCAGGTGGATGGTGCTTGGACCTCCTCCATGTGTGCAGCCTCTCTGCTGTCCGTCATCAGACCCACTGTGTCGTCTGCAGGTGTTATAGTAGTGTTGGAGCTGTGGGTGGAGGCGAAGTCATTTATCCATGTTAACTTATTAATTGATTATTCAGTTAACTTCCCTGTTAAACCATCACATAATGAAACAACCAGCAGTGTCTCCTCACTAACTATGTTCCACTGTGTTCTACTCATGTTGTGTTGTGTTGTGTTGCTGCCACTGTTTCTACTGTTGATGTTTCCTCTGTCTGCACAAACACACACAAACACACACAAACACACACACAAACACACAGACACACACACAAACAGTCAGATAGACACACAAAGACACACACAAATACACACAAATAGATACACAGACACACACATACAAGCACACAACCACACAAACAGTCACAGAAACACACAAACAGTCACACAGACACAAAAAAACACACACAAACACACACAAACACACTCACACACACAAACAAACACACAAACAAACACACAAACAGTCACACAAACAGTCACACAGACATACAAAAAGACACAAACAGACACACACAAACACACTCACACACACAAACAAACACACAAACAAACACACAAACAGTCACACAAACAGTCACACAGACACACAAAAAGACACAAACAGACACACACAAACACACTCACACACACAAACAGTCACACAAACAGACACAAATAGTCACACAGACACACAAAAAACACACAAACAAACACACAAACAGTCACAACAACAAACAGACACACAAACAGTCACACAAACAGACACACAAACACACAAACAGACACAAACAGTCACACAAACAGTCACACAGACACACAAACAGTCAAACAAACAGTCACAAAGACACACAAACAGTCATATAGACACAAATAGACACACAAACAGACACACAGACAGTCACAAAGACACACAAATAGACACACAGTCACACAAACAGTCACACAGTCACACAAACAGTCACACAAACAGACACACAAACAGTCAAACAAACAGTCACAAAGACACAAATAGACACACAAACAGACACACAAACAGTCACAAAGACACACAAATAGACACACAGTCACACACACAGTCACACAAACAGTCACACAGTCACACAAACAGTCACACAAACAGACACACAAACAGTCAAACAAACAGTCACACAGACACACAAACAGTCATATAGACACAAATAGACACACAAACAGTCAAACAAACAGTCACACAGACACACAAACAGTCATATAGACACAAATAGACACACAAACAAACACACACAGTCACAAAGACACACAAACAGACACAAAGACACACAAACAGTCACACAAACACAGACACACACACACATACACACACGGGGGGGTCCATCCTTCCATCCCTCCTTTGAAGCCTCCTACCCACCTCTCCTTCCCTCCTCGCTTCCTTTCCTCGTCCTGCTTGGTGGTTAAGACCTGCTCAGCCGGATCACAGGAGGGGAATCACACGGAGGTTTACTCCCTCCCACGTGCACACACACACACACGGGCGTGCACGGCGTGGCTTTGACACACTAACACTCCTCGTCTTCGGTTGTGGGGGGGTGGGTGGGGGGGTCACGGTGTCACTTCATGATAGCAGCCGATCCTGGCAGGGATCATTGAATCCTCCGGCGTGATTGATTCCAGCGGCGGCCAAATGGGAGGAAGGAGCTCGGTTCTATTAAGAGACCGGTGGCGAGTGGAGACCTCCCACTGAAACCGACCCGCTCTCCACCGAGGGGTGTGTGTCTGCAGCGTCAGAGCGTCCACAGGTCACATGAAACAACCGAGATAATTTAAAAAGCATTGACAGTGCAATTTGTCCAGGCGGTGTTATTGCTCTGACCCCTATTAGTGTCAATGGGCCTGTCGAGGTGTAATCTGGAGCCTAATGGTCACTGAGGAGCCTCCAGTAATGGAGGAGCATCACCAGGCCTTAATGTCCAGCCCATTATTCCAGCCGCAGTCATTTAGCAGTAAAAAGTGCAGATGAGGAGGTAATTATGAGGAAGAGCGGCCGATTCTATTAACCTGGTTGTGCTTTAACAGGCAGCAGAGGCCCAGGAGGACGACTGGATCCATGGATCAGAGCAGAGACACCAGAACCTCCGGGAGGCACGACTCAGACTGGATGAAGACCAGCAGCTCTTTGGTTCGGAGCAGTCGCCTTAAAGTTAGACTTAAACACAAGGAGACACACAAACAGACACACAATAGGATAGAAAGACACACAATAGGATAGAAAGACACACAAACAGTCACACTAAGAGACACACAATAGGACAGAAAGACACACAAACACACAAAGAGACACACTAAGAGACACACTAATAGACACACAATGGGACAGAAAGACACACAAACACACAAAGAGACACACAAGGAGACAGAAAGACACACAAACAGACACACATACAGACACACAGTCACACAAATACACAAACAGACAGAAAGACACACAAACAGTCACACAAACAGACACACAGAGACACACAAACAGACACACAGACACACAAACAGACACACAGACACACAAACAGACACACAGACACACAAACAGACAGAAAGACACACAAACAGACACACAAACAGTCACACAAATAGTCACACAAACAGTCACACAAACAGACACACACAGACACACAGTCACACAAACAGTCACACAAACAGACACAAACAGTCACACAAACAGACACACAGACACACAAATACACAAACAGACACACAAACAGACACACAAACAGACACACAGACACACAAATACACAAACAGACACACAGACACACAAACAGACACACAGACACACAAACAGACACACAGACACACAAACAGTCACACAAACAGACACACACAGACACACAGTCACACAAACAGTCACACAAACAGATACAAACAGTCACACAAACAGTCACACAAACAGACACACACACACACAAATACACAAACAGACACACAGACACACAAACAGACACACAGACACACAAATACACAAACAGACACACAAACAGTCACACAAGCAGTCACACAAACAGACACACAAATAGTCACACAAATAGACACACAAACAGACACACAAATAGTCACACAAATAGACACACAAACAGACACACAAGCAGTCACACAAACAGACACACAAATAGTCACACGAATAGACACACAAACAGACACACAAATAGACACACAAACAGACACACAGTCACACAAACAGTCACACAAACAGACACACAGTCACACAAATAGACACACAAACAGACACACAAATAGTCACACAAATAGACACACAAACAGACAAACAGTCACACAAACAGTCACAAAGACACACAAACAGACAGAGAGACACACAAACAGACACACAAACAGTCACACAAATAGACACACAAACAGTCACACAAATAGACACACAAACAGTCACACAAATAGACACACAAACAGTCACACAAATAGACACACAAACAGTCACACAAATAGACACACAAACAGACACAAACAGTCACACAGACACACAAACAGACACACAGAGACACACAAATACACAAACAGACACACAAACACACACACAAACAGACACACAAACAGACACACAGAGACACACAAATACACAAACAGTCACACAAACAGACACACAAACAGTCACACAAACAGACACACAAACAGTCACACAAACAGACACACAAACAGTCACACAAACAGTCTCACAGACCAAATCTTTCTACCTGCATGTTTCCTCATATTACCAGAAGAACAACTGTTTAACTGCAGTAAAACTACCATTAATTCACAGCTTAGAAGCACAAAACTGATGGATGTGTTTTAGATTTGGTGAATATCTGGATTATTCCAAATAAAACCAACTAAATCATAAACAAGTTCCCTCCTGACCTCCTAGAATCATCTGGTTCTTCATCCACAGTAACTTTATTAATGATCAGAGTTTAACCTTTAACCTTCTTCCTCTAGTCTGTTGTTCACCCTGCATGTCATGTGTTTGTCTGCTGGACCGGTGAAGGTGGCGTCTCCACCCGGCCGTCCGGCAGAAGATGGAGGAACCGTCCTGCTGCAGCTGCTGGGGTTCAGAACTCACCTTCTGGAGGCCGTGGAGGAGCTGCACATCCGAAGGGTGAGGCGGAAATCGCTAAAATATTACATTCCCTTGCATTTTTTTTACAATTCTGTGTGGTTGTTCAGGGCTGCAGATTCCATTGTTGTTGCACATTAGACGTGTAGATTCAGGATTTTACTCCAGGACGTCCCACTGTGTCTTAACATATGTTACATCTGCTGATCCACATAAATTAATAAACAGGGTGCAGCAGCGTCTGAGTGGTGACCCTCCTTGTTATGTGTGTTGTTTTCACACACTGTTGGTTCCCCGTTCGGCTCAAAAGCGGCGTCACTTTATAGAAATATCGTGCTTTTATGCCCCCCTCTGGCTACGCTCTGCACATGGCGTCAAAATGGGGGTCGAAAAAGTAAATTTGCTCGCGAGGAAGTGTGAGAGATAAATGAAGCTCCGTAGCCTCCGGCGGGTGTTTTGAACCCGACAGCGCAGTCAGAGTGTTTAAAGGTTAGAGGAGCAGGAGCTGGGCTGTTGGTCGTTTGGTTTTTATTGTTATGGCCGTGTTAACCGGGGCCTCGGACGCCAGACCTGGTCCTCCTCGGGCTGCTGTTATCGCTCTGCAGAGGAGGGTTGTGATGTCAGGATGCTGCCGGACATTCCTGGGCAGGTCACATTCCTGGGTTCAATCCAACCCGAGGACGCCGAAGTGAGGAGAGACGGGGCGTTCGGTGCGATATGTGAAGCCGTTTAGGATATTCAGATTAATACAAAGCAGCCTCGGCAGCATGTAAATGAAGAGGGACGTGACATATATGTGGAAAACCTGAGGGTAAACTACGTCAAAGTCCTTCCAGCTGGACTGTTTCTACGCTTACAGATATAAAAAGACAGAACACAGGAATAAAACAGGAAAACATAAAAAGATACGTGATGTAAACCAGTGGTTCTCAACTGGTGGGTCGGGACCCAAAAGTGGGTCGTGAAGCCGTTTTTAGAGGGTCGCAGAAGCAAAAAGTAGTGGTATAAAGTCTTTTATTTTAAGGACGTGCTTCTTATGACACAGTTTGCTTTCAGTAGCAGGATATTTAGTGGTGGTGACACCAGTAGTCGCCCATTATTAACCTCTAGATTTGGCTAAATGGAGAAATTTATGCTAAAATGAGCCAAAAATGAACCAAAATGTGCTCAGAATCTGTCAAAATGGGTCAAAATATGCTCAAAAACTTGGCAAAAACGTCCAAATCTACCAAAAATGAGCAAAAAACCCCCCCAAATTTTCCTAAATTGTATTAAAATGCGTTGAGACTCCACCCAAATAAACCTTAATTTGTTAACAGGAACAGCAAACTTCAAAAAATTTGGGTCCCGACTGTTATTTATAGAGACATAGTGGATCCTGAGGCTGGACCAGCTGAGAACCACTGATGTAAACACAAGGTTTGAAGTTGACCGCTGTGCTTAATCACCACAAATATAAAAAACACAGCTCTTAAGCTGATAATAATTATGTTGTTTCAACTAGTTTTTCCCACTTTATTCAAAGAGGTTTTTTTTTTGATTTGAAGTTTTTATTTGTATTATTTGTTCCCAATTTTCAGATGTGTTGTTGGGAATAACACGGCATGTTACAGCACTCTTATAGGATTCAAATAGCACTGCCCGTCTGTACCCTCCCCGTTCGTCTTGTCTCGCCCTGTCCTTCATTTGTTTCCCCCTCAATTTACTGAGGTGCTGCACTGCCCCCTCTGGCTCATGATAGGAAAATTCAATAAAGAATGGCAGTTTAGCCTCCAGTGGGGCCGGTGATGGTCACACACATGCACTAAATATTAATATATTTTGCTGCAAGACTAAAAAATGCATTGATCTCATTAAAGTTGTACAGAAGCCCTAACCGGCCATGGTCCAACTTTTTTCACTCTGTTTTCTCGAGAAAACGAGATAATGCTCCTTCGTTTTCTCGTTATAACGACATAATTTTGAAAACAAAACCCGTTATCTCGTGATGACGACAAATTTATCTCGTTTTTCGAGAAAACAAAATCATTTTCTCGTTATAACGACTTAATTTTCCAGTGAGGTACAAAGTGAAACCAACCCTCCAGACCAGAAGGAGCTCTGCCACCGCTGCACACTACCGACTGAGAGTTTGTTAAAGTTGGAAAGATGTTCACAGATTCAGATTCCAGCATCAATAACTCATTAGTGACACGTTGTCAAATCATTAACGATGCCTCTTTCCATCGTTGTCAGGTAGACAATGTGCTACAAGCTCAGCTTTATCAACAGTAGCTGTCTTTCAGGCTGCAGAAATAACACTGGTGTCTATGAGCAGCCGGCTGGGAGATGAGTGTCCAGGGACCGTCTGCAAATTACAAAACCGCTGCAACAGCGAAGAGAAACACGACACAAATATTCAATAACTTCACTCTACTGTACTTTAGTGTCACCAGAATCACTGCAGACATCAACTGAAACTACAGTTGTTTATGATTTGACAACGTGTCACTAATGAGTTATTGACGCTGGAAGTCTGAATCTGTGAACATCTTTCCAACTTTAACAAACTCTCAGTGGTTAAGTTGGACCCATGGCCACTTAGGGCTTCCGTAGTTATGTACTTTACCACCATAACTATGCACATTAAAACTGAGTTGTTCCACCTTTTTTCCCACGTTGTTCAAAGGGAATTTTAAGGTGTCATGTACTTACTTGCCATAATTTTAAGTTGACTGTTTATAAAAAATTAACTCGTTTCAACTAGAATTTTATTGTTATTTTAAAATATTTTTTATGTTATACATAATTAATCAGCATAATTATGAAACCACACGTTTGTAAACTGGTTGCTCATAAAAATTTAAGTTGGTCCAACTAATATTTCCATGCTCTTTAAAAGGATTTTTAATGTGTTCTGTATATAATGTAAGTTTTTAGTTTGGCTATTTATAATAATTAATTTGGTCCAACTAGAATTTCCATGTTAGTTGAAGGTATTTTTTTAAGTGTTATGTAATTAATTACCATAATTATGAAAGCAACTTTTTAAGTTGACTATTCCTAAAAAAAAATGAGTTGGTCCAACAACTGTTACTACAATGTTATTTAAAGGGAATCTTTAAGTGTTATGTACTTCATTCCTATGTTTTACTTACTAATTTTTTTATGTTGATTACTTATATAAATTAAGTTGGTCCAACTAGTATTTCCATGTTCTTTAAGTGTCATGTAACTAATTACCATAAAATAAGTATGGACACACATTTCTAAGTTGACTATTCATAAAAATTAAGTTGGTCCAACTTGTTAGGGCCCGAGCACCAACGGTGCGTAGGACCCTATTGGATTTGTATTCGTTTTTATTAGGGCCCGAGCACCAACGGTGCGTAGGACCCTATTGGATTTGTATTCGTTTTTATTATTATTAGGGCCCGAGCACCAACGGTGCGTAGGACCCTATTGCATTTGTATTCGTTTTTATTATTATTAGGGCCCGAGCACCAACGGTGCGTAGGACCCTATTGCATTTGTATTCGTTTTTATTATTATTATTATTATTATTATTATTATTTTTCTCCTGACAGAAGAACTGCATTTTTGAGGGCCTAAACGCGCTCAAAAACTCACGAAAATTTGCACACACATCAGAAGTGGCGAAAAATTTTATATTTCATGGGAGCTGCACATGTGTGTGGCAAAATGGCTCTATAGCGCCACCTTGAAAATTGGGTTCTATGGGAGTTAATACGGCTAGTTTCATGTAACCCTACCAAATTTGGTACACATGTGCACCAAGACAAGACAAACAAAATTGCCTAATCAATCCATCAGCAAAAATGTACAGGAAGTCCGCCATTTTGCTTTATATTTCTGATTATTGGACATATTCAAAAGCTATAACCGCACACAGGGTAACTCCAAGACAGCTGAAATTTGGTCAGTATATACAACAGGCCTTAAAGATGAGAAGTTATCAAAATCTTCCACAAAAGTCAAAGGATGTGACCGTGGTGGCCCTCTGACCTTTATGTACTTTTACCGTTGTCAGCAGCTCTGGATTAAATCCAGATAAATGGTGCAACGCTGACACCTACTGTTCAAATCGTATAAATGCAGGTCTGTGTCATTGTAGAAAAATCCCTCCGTTTCAATACATTTTAATGTATTATTATTATTTGGTTGACCGTATTCAACTGAAAGTTGGTGACATAAGCCTCAAGATGTTGATGATGATTCATGGAGAAAACTGTGACTGATAGTCAAACTGTTAGTCTGTGGCAGCGTGGCGAACTTGATGTCTCGTCATGACAACTAAAATGTTTATATCTTAGCTGTACATGATCCAATCTATCCCAAATTTCATATTCTGGACAAGAGTCCACTTCTGAACACATCCACATTTTAAAATTTAGTCATAGTCATAGCACCACCGATTGGTAACAGGAACTTAAAGACAGTATATTTGCAGGTATCATTGCTTCAAACTTTGCAATATAAGCAATATATATATAAAGCTGACGTGCAAAAGCTCATATCTCTCCCAAAACCTTTCACTCATGTATCAAAACTAAATTTCTTAGTCAGTGCCACCAAAAATGCACTGACTATTCTCAATTGCTTTGGCTCATTTCTTGAAACAGACCAGACGTTCTCAACACTCTTGGTGCTTTTGCCAAAATAACATGATGGTTCAGCACAACACCATGGTTCACCTGCAAAAGCTCATATCTCTCCCAAAACAGTTCACACGACTGGTCAAAACTAAATTCTATTCTCATATAAATAGTCAGTGCCTCCAAAATTCATCGTCCCTTTGGCATTGTGTGAGCACTCTTATAAATGTCTATTCATATAATGGTTTGTGTCATTTGAAAACAAAATAGCATTTTGAGAAGTAATAACATCATTTTGAATGTAAAGTTTCAATTGAAGGAGAATTGAGGGCTTTTGCTCATTGTGTGTGTGGGTTTTCTGATTTGTGTGCAGAGTTCTGAAAGTATGAGGCATACTTTCAGAAAATGTGTGTAAACAATTGAGAAAACTGTATTGACACACATAAAGTAACTTTCATACATCAGAGTAAAAAGAAAATCTATACAGCACAACATACTGTAATATAAACACATAAACAAAAAACAAGGAACATTATATGGTTCCTACAGTGCTGTAAATAAAGCTGTCCTCACCGTCCCTCTCCTGGCCACCGTATGTTCATGACTAATCCTGACAATTGAACAGACTATTGTGCATGTGATGACTTATACAATGAAATGATGCTGACATGTTTTGGAGTGAACAACCATCAGACTGAGAAGTCAACAATCAGTTTAGATCAACAAGATCTATTCACTTGGAAATTGTGCTAAATGAAGGCTACCTGTACTAAATCATTTGCAAAGATGTACTGAGACATCGAGACCAGTACTAAGATGTTTGCAATTTGATGA
>JAMOIN010001633.1:0-24015 GCA_024666655.1 Dascyllus trimaculatus
TTGTGTGTGTGTGTGTGTGTGTGTATATATATATATATATATATATATATATATATATATATAGATATACATTTTTCCTCTCCTTGAACTGCCACCTTACCGTGGTGGAGGGGTTTGAGTGCTTGAATGATCCTAGGAGCTATGTTGTCAAGGGCTTAGTGCCCCTGGTAGGGTTTCCCATGGCAAACAGGTCCTAGGTGACAGGCCAGACCAAGAGCAGTTCAAAAGCCCCTGATGAAGACTCAAAAGGCCAGTTATAGAATAAAATAAATTAGATTCGTGTGTGTGTGTGTGTTGTATGATAATGTGTGTTTTCTGAGTTGTTTCTGTACAGAAAAATAACAAGCACTTACATCACAGACAAGATGAGCTGACAACACGCTGCAGACCAGACCGGGCAGAAGAAAGCCAAAGACAAGTCTGAGATGGTGTGAATACACCTGGCAAGATGCACAAGAGCAGAGTGAATTGGCTCACTGCCTTCAAAGGTACGTAACAGGATGTGACCAAACATCTGTGGATGACGGATCCACTGTAATGTCTATCAATCACTGAAAAGTGCCTTCTCACTCCAAAATGCAGGTCTAAGGACAGTGAGGCACATTGGAGGGAGCAGGCTACATGGAAGCTGAATTGAAAAATGATGCCCTGACAGGAACAGCACATATGTGGCCCATACAGGAGTAGAAGGACCACCAGATGACAAGACAAACAACAACGACTACAGAGACTTTTCAGCCTCCCTGCTCAAGAACGATGACCACAAAGTCACCATTTACAGAGGCAAATATTTGATTTGGTACTGCAGACAGTTGGCTCCTGTTAATGATTGATTGTAGGAAAAATCTGTTTTAAAAACGTGATTTGGTGGATTTTAACTTTTTTTGTTGTTGTTTTTATAGTGACCTTTCAAGTTGTTCAATGTACTGACACAATGTTCCTCATGCACTCAGTCAGGAAAAGTGATTGCTGATATGTCCCCTGACAGTTTTGGCCTATTAAAATGATATTCATTTTTTTTGTAAATATATGTATTTATGCAAGTCTTATAACATGTTATTTTACAAGAATTCTAAGTATTGTGAATGTAATATCCAAAAACGTCTCTGAAATATCCTTCTGTTATTATTTTTTTAAAGCTCTATGTTGTATGTTCCTATCAACAGATTCCTTGTGCAAATTGAAAAATGACTTGAGCCATGACATGTTCCACATATCTCACATTAAAAACTATCAATGTCTTTTGAGCTCCTCATTCTTCATTTTATACAGAAATTGTTTTTACAATTGATTTTCTGCTGCAGTATTGCAGAAATGCTACATGAAAAAATTCATTTGTAAACTTTGAGCAAAATGGTAAACAATATATTTTTGGTTATAGCCACTGCATTTTTTTTTGGAATGCCAAATTTTATTTTATAACTTTTAATGAAAGACATCTGGAGACTGTGTGTGCAAAGTTTCATACACATAGCACGTAAACCATTAAACGTTCCAAAAGTCTTGTTCCAATTCTATGTGCCATGTGTTAGAGTGGTGAAGTATACCAAATATTTGATTTAGTAAAGTGATTTATGCAAAATGATGTAGAGTTAATGTATATTTCAGCCACTTGAAGTTACCCATTGTGTAACTTGAGCTGCTTGAGGCACAGGGCAGGTAAGGAATGGGAAGCATGTATGAAACACTTTGAGGCAAAATGATCTGTTATTTATGCTCTTCCTCAGAGGTGAGACAGACCACAAAATTCAACCTCAGATGTGTTGACAGAAGAGTACTTGGTAACTCACAGCTCCATAGTAAAACATTTGACTGAAGTGACTGGAAATGTGAAACATCAGAGTGAGTTGTTAGGATGACAATCCTGAAAGAAAGTCATCATTTTGATGGATAGCCTTAAGTTTCACATAACATTTGCATGAAATCCTATGAGACAACCTTAATATTATATATGTTAGATGAATCCAGCTGTGAAGTCAATTTTAACATAATGTCATGAGACACTTTATTTGCTGAACTGACACGTAATGCTGTGGTCTACACCTGCTATACTGAGAGATAATGTAAAAGCAATGGAGAAGAAATGAGACATGTTTTGAACACAGTTCACTGAAATTTTTGATGGTATTGTATCATGTAAATACAGAGAAAAGCCTTATGAAACTCCTCTTTGTCCACCACTGGTTAACATGCCATAAAGAACACGTTTAAACTTTGAATCAATTACATTGACAGGAAAGTTGTGAAATCCCGCATCCACCCCACCATTCCTCCCTTGTCTCACCAAATTAACCCAAGACTATCTGGCCCGGCAGATGGAAGCCAAGGCCAGTTATGCACAGGGAAGTGTGATCAGAAATCTGGATTGCCTGCACACCAACACACACAGGCTGTAAGGGCATGTTCATCAATATTGTAATGGTAATGAGAAGAACACCGAAAGTGTAAAAGGCTGAATGTGTCAGCTGTAACAAGTCACGCACACTTTGACCAAACGTTACTAAATTTTACGGCTGGCCTCGGGAGTGAACCCACATCATGCTCACCAAATTTGATGCCAATCGGATCAACTTTAATGTTGCTTGAATTTTTCCTGTTTATAGCGCCCCCTATTGGCCAATTTGCGCCAAATTTGGCACAGAGCCTCTGGTTGACCTCTGACAAAAGTGAGTTGAGATCAATGTCAACAGCTTTCACGTTGACAAAATTATGCAACAGTATGTGCTTTTTAGCTAGCAGAAAAAATTGAGTATTTATAAGTCGCACATTTTTTTAAGTAGCAAAATTCTTTTGATAACTTTTGCTCAGACCCATCTGGAGATTGTATGTGCAAAGTTTTGTGCAGATGGATTTTAAACTGTAGGAGGAGTTCAAAAAAGTAGGTTTTTGATGTGTACTGACGTACAAAGAGAAATGTGCAGTGGAAGTGGGCGTGGCCTATGTCAGAAGATGCGACACTATTTAGGGAACACGTAGGTATAAACTTTAACAAGACATGATTTAAAATGTGAAAGTTACAGGTCACAGTGCGTTTGTGTAACCGTTATAGCGCCACCTAGTGGAGTAGATGCATGTTTTTTGGTGTGGGTGGTCTGTGTGCTCATCTATATAGACCTTGTAATTTTCACAGTCCAGAGCATAATACTTGAGCTTAAATAAACGTTTGTTGTTTATCTTGTAATAAGCCACGCCCACTTTGACCATTCATGAATAACCTTAAGATATGGCCTCAGGAGTGACTCAGCATCATACCTACCTAATTTGGGAAAAATGGGTCTTGCCATTTAAAAGATATAAATCTCCCATAGTTGCAGCGCCCCCTAGTGGCCAACATGAGCCAAATTTGGCAAATACCCCCACAGTCACATGACAACATGAGATCTGAGGTTTGGTGTTATTAGCATTTGTTTTGACCAAGATATGCAACAGTTAGCATTTTTATAGCGAGCTATAAAAATTTTTGCATTAGTAAATTGCACATATTTAGACGGAACAAAATTCTTTTGATAACTTTAGATCAGGTCCAACTGAAGACTGTACATGCCAAGTTTCACGCTGATTGGACAAAAACCCAAGGAGGAGTTCGAAAAAGTAGGTTTTCCAGTTTTTGCCATTTTGTGAAAAAAAATTATAGGCGGAAATGGGCGTGGCTTACCCCAGATGATTCAGTGCTATTCAGGGAATCTGTGGATATGAGGTTTTTGAATTTGCGACATACGGTGTGGGAGTTATAACCCAAAACATGTTGACTGTGGTTATAGCGCCCCCTGCTGGCAGACATGTGCAATTTTTTGCATCTGAGGTAAGGGCAGGGGTCTGGACCAACCCTCCAAAGTGCACCACCCTCCCTTGCACGGTATAGCCTGCAGCACCACTTTTACCAACGGAAAAATAAAAATAATAATAATCTGAACGATTACAATAGGGTTCCCAGCCCTTCGGGCCTGGGAAACGCGTATGCTAGCATACGCGTGTCCCATGCCCCTCGGGCTTGGCCCCCTAATAATAATCTGAACGATTACAATAGGGTTCCCAGCCCTTCGGGCCTGGGAAACGCGTATGCTAGCATACGCGTGTCCCATGCCCCTCGGGCTTGGCCCCCTAATAAGAAGAAACGCAGCAATTCCAATAGGGTTCTACACCGTTGGTGCTCGAACCCTAATAATAAGAATAAACGCAGCAATTCCAATAGGGTTCTACGCACCGTTGGTGCTCGAACCCTAATTAAAGCTGCAAGCAGCGTCGGACGGGCCCTCGCTCCTCACCGCACTGCTCTCCACACGACCTTGTCTAGGGGGCGCCATAGAGCCGATTAGAATTTTGACTGTGCAAATCTGTTGGTCTTGGGATACTATATGTATGTACCAAATTTCATGTTTGTAGGATAAAGCAATGATTTTATATGAGTATTTGAATATTTCTAGGGGGCGCTGTGGAGCCGTTTGACCACGCCCATTTCTGAATTGTATATTAAATATTAGGTCTTGAGATTAATGAGGTTTTGTGTGGATTTGGTGATTTTACATGTATCACTTCACCTCCAAAACCAATTTCGTTCCACATGGCGATTTTGTTCAAAATGGCCGCCATGCCACGCCCACACCGTGTGACGTAGCCACAAGATTTTAATAACTTTTCATCCTGGAGGGGTCTAGATGCCACACAGCGAATTTGGTGAAGATTGAACAAAAATCCTGGGAGGAGTTCGTTAATTTCCAATGCCTGCGCACGTGTTCCATTGTACAATCTTAAGCTTTTTGTTCAAAATGGCCGCCATGCCACGCCCACACCGTGTGACGTATCCACAAGATTTTGATAACTTTTCATCCTGGATGGGTCTAGATGCCACACAGCGAATTTTGTGAAGATGGGATAAAAATCCTGGGAGGAGTTCGATAAATTCCAATGCCTGCACACTACGTGCTCTAGGGGGCGCTGTTGAGCCTTTTTTGAAATTTTAAAAGCAGGAATGTTTTTGTCTTGGGCTACTGTACATGTGTACCAAATTTCATGAGTTTACGTGAAACTAGCCGTATTAACTCCACTAAAGCACAATTTTCTAGGTGGCGCTATTGAGTCATTTTGCCATTCATATGTGTAATTCCCCCAAAATATCAAATTTTTCACCAGTCCTGATGTGTGTGCCAAATTTGGTGAGTTTTTGAGCATGTTTAGGGGGTCAAATTGAGGTTCAAAGTGGCGTAAGAAAAATAAACCGCCAAACCGCCAAAGAAACACTAGAAGAACAATAGGGTCCTACGCACTGTAGTGCTTCGGGCCCTAATTAAAGCTGCAAGCAGCGTTGGACGGGTTCTCGCTTCTCCTGCCGGGCGACTGAGACATATGGCTAAGATCTGGCCGGGACTTCGATCACACCTGTCAAGTTTCAGGTCATTTGGAGCAACTACAGGCCAGTTACACAGCCCTTCGTGTTTGTTTCCATGGTAAAATGACAGTAAATTCAAAATGGCGGACTTCCTGTTGCATTGTGGGTATGGGTTCTTGAGGCTTTTTTGTGCGTGTTGTCATGACACATATGTGTACCGAATTTCGGAGCTCTCGGTGAAACATAGTTCAGGGGCTGAATTTATAAATGCCTCTAGGGGGCAATATTGAGCCAAAATGGCCACTCAGCAAAACGCTGCGCGCTGCCGCGCGCACACCGTTATGCTTTTGCGGAGGGTTTTGATAAGTTTTTTTCACCACCACCTGTAGAATATGTGGACCGAATTTGAGATCTGTAGGAGTAATCCTCTCGTAGAAGTTAGGTCTTGAAAACGTGAAATTTTTGAAAAAGTGGCCAAACAGTGGCAAAATGGCCAAACGGCAAAACGCCGCGGGGCGCCACGGGCACGCCGTCATACTTTTGCGGAGCGTTTTGATAACTTTTTGTCAACACCACCTGTAGTATATGTGATATAAATTTGAGCTATGTAGGAGTTTTCCCCTAGGAGGAGTTCGCGCTTGAAAATGTGAAATTTCTGAAAAACAAATGTGGACATTAAATCCAAAATGGCGGATTTCCTGTTGCATTGTGGGTATGGGTTCTTGAGGCTTTTTTGTGCGTGTATTCGTGACACATATGTGTACCGAATTTCGGACCTCTAAGTGAAACGTAGTTCAGGGTTCGAATTTGTGAATGTTTGTAGGGGGCAGTTTTGAGGCAAAAATGGAGGCAAAATGGCGGAATGTCAACATTCCGTGGGCCGCCGCGCGCACGCCGTCATACTTTTGCGGAGCGTTTTGATAACTTAAGCTCCCCAATGCGTTTTCTACCTGCTGGCTAAATTTGAGATTTGTTGGAGTTATCACCTCGGAGGAGTTCGCTCTAGAAAATATGTACTTTTTTGGCCAAAATTTGGCCAAAATGGCCAAATTTTGACACTAAATTCAAAATGGCGGCTTTCCCGTTGCATTGTGGGTTTCGCTTCAAGAGGATTTTTTTTGCGTCTTGGCATGATACATATGTGTACCGAATTTCAGAGCTCTAGCTCAAGTTCCCTCCAAATGCAAGGGTGGGTGCCCTTTTTTTTTCTAAAGGGGGCGCTATTGAGCCATTTTTCCATTGACATGTGTAATTCCCCAATATGTGCATGGGGGACACCGAGTCAATGTGTGTGGCGATTTTTATGCGTTTTCGAGTAGTGCAAGGGCCTCAAAAGTGGCCCCAACGAGACGGTAGTATAATAATAATAATTAAAGCTGCAAGCAGCGTCGGACGGGCCCTCGCTCCTCACCGCACTGCTCTCCACACGACCTTGTCTAGGGGGCGCCGTAGAGCCGATTGGAATTTTGACCGTGCAAATCTATTGGTCTTGGGATACTATATGTATGCACCAAATTTCATGTTTGTAGGATAAAGCAGTGATTTTATATGAGTATTTGAATATTTGTAGGGGGCGCTGTGGAGCCGTTTGAACACGTCCACTCCTGAATTGTATATTGAACGTTAGGTTTTGAGATTAATGAGAATTTTTGTGGATTCGGTGATTTTACATGGATCCCTTCACCTCCAAAACTCATTTCGTTCCACATGGCGAATTTGCTCAAAATGGCCGCCATGCCACGCCCACATCGTGTGACGCAGTCACAAGATTTTAATAACTTCATCCTGGAGGGGTCTAGATGACACACAGTGAATTTGTTGAAGATGGCACAAAAATCCTAGGAGAAGTTTGTTAAATTCCAATGCCTGGGCAGCACATGTTCCAGAGGGCGCCGTTAAGATTTTTGTTCAAAATGGCCGCCATGCCACGCCCACACCATGTGACGCAGGTGCAAGATTTTAATAACTTTTCATTCTGGATGGGTTTAGATGCCACACAGCGAATTTGGTGAAGATCGGACAAAAATCCTGGGAGGAGTTTGTTAAATTCCAATGCCTGTGCACCACATGCTGTAGGGGGCGCGGCTGAGCTTTTTTGTTCAAAATGGCTGCCATGCCACGCCCACACCGTGTGACGCAGCCACAAGATTTTAATAACTTTTCATCCTGGAGGGGTCTAGATGCCACACAGCGAATTTGGTGAAAATCGGATAAAAATCCTGGGAGGAGTTCGATAAATTCCAATGCCTGCGCACCACGTGCTCTAGTTGGCGCTGTTTAGCTTTTTTGTTCAAAATGGCCGCCATGCCACGCCCACACCGTGTGACGCAGCCACAAGATTTTAATAACTTTTCATCCTGGAGGGGTATAGATGCCACACAGCGAATTTGGTGAAAATCGGATAAAAATCCTGGGAGGAGTTTGTTAAATTCCAATGCCTGCGCACCACGTGCTCTAGTTGGCGCTGTTTAGCTTTTTTGTTCAAAATGGCCGCCATGCCACGCCCACACCGTGTGACGCAGCCACAAGATTTTAATAACTTTTCATCCTGGATTGGTCTAGATGCCACACAGCGAATTTGGTGAAGATCGGATAAAAATCCTGGGAGGAGTTCGTTAAATTCCAATGCCTGCGCACCACATGCTGTAGGGGGCGCTGTTGAGCTTTTTTTTAAATTTTAACAGCAGGAAATTTTTTGTCTTGGGCTACTGTACATGTGTACCAAATTTCATGAGTTTACGTGAAACTAGCCGTATTAACTCCACTAAAGCCCAATTTTCTAGGTGGCGCTATTGAGTCATTTTGCCATTCATATGTGTAATTCCCCCAAAATATCAAATTTTTCGCCAGTCCTGATGTGTGTGCCAAATTTGGTGAGTTTTTGAGCATGTTTAGGGGGTCAAATTGAGGTTCAAAGTGGCGTAAGAAAAATAAACCAACCGCCAAACCGCCAAAGAAACACGAGAAGAACAATAGGGTCCTACGCACTGTAGTGCTTCGGGCCCTAATAACTTTATTACAGACTCAGTGGTCCAGATAAGAGCAAGACAATACATACAAGAAAATATAAAAGACATAATAAAAGAACCATACACAACATATTCACAATGCAATATGTACAGATCACATAAAACAAGTAAAAAGTCTATGACCACAGAGGAGACTACTATACCAATGCTTCCATATCTTGGACGGATAGCGTGTAGTGCTAAATTTGATGCTTGTTAATGCCATGATTATACAATTCTCTGAGTTGTTCAGCCGACTTATAAATTTATACATAAGATTTCTCAACATGGCTTGCAGAGTATTAATACCTGCAGTCACAAACATCTCGGCGCTACACCAACGTGGTCTCCTCAGCAGAACTCTTAAAGCACCGTTGTTCTTTTACTTACTTTTACTTTACTTTTTATTTTTGATATTCTATTTGACTTTGAAATGCAGAATATACTTTTAAAAGTGTTTTTAATGTGTATTTTGTGATATGTAAACTTTAACTCCATAGCTAAACCAAGACACTTCCTTTGCTACAGGATCACATTTAACTCAATAATATTTAGTCCATTAATTATTCATTCAGTTTTCTATAATGCGCAATACTGCTGCTACTTCTTGCCGATGCCATTATAAAAGCTGCTGACTTGCTTTTAAAATATAAAACAAGAAGACCACAGCAAATCAATCACTGAATATCAGATTTAGTCATTACATGAAAAAGATCAAACCGGCTTCTTTATATCGGACTGAAGGACTGTCACTTCTGTCAGTCCTCCAGTTCCTGGTGCCGCAGAAAACCTTCTTCCTGACGCTGCTCAGAAACGCACAGATCTACGCTTAATGAAACGGTGATGATACCTCAGTGCTTTGGCTCTCGCTCCCTTCAGCTTCGGCCCCTCCGCTCAAACTTCCATCCTGCTTCAACCGCAGCCATCCGGATTAAAAGACGATGTTTAAAGGAAGGAAGACATGGGAAAGTTTAATGACATCAATAGTCAAAGCCAAATGTGCTATACAGGAAAAAACCGTTGGAAAAAAAGGGGAAGGTGCCATTATGTAGAGTCTCCTAAAAGCCATCAATCCTGCTGCTTATTTGGACATTTTTTTCAGAAGCCTTACGTCACTGGATAGTTACACGTTAATGTAATTTGTTATATTCTCAATGACATGGCTCATGCTGACATGACCTTTTAAAATACAGTGCAGAAACTTGTTCTGTTTAAAGAAAATGTCATGTAGGATTTAGATATGCATTTATTTTGTTTAATAACCAGCATTTGATGCTACAGAATTTTTAAAAATCTTTATTGACTTTCCAAGTTTGCAGTGTTAACATGGGAGGTAATGCACTGCAGCAGGACAAAGACCAATACATGAAACTTACAGCTTATTTATATGGTGCTTGTAGAGAGCAACCTGAGCAAGCAGCGGCAGCAGCATGTGTTAATTACTAATACAAGCACCCAGATTACACCTGTGCATGTGTCTTTATTATCTGATTTATTTGCACTTATTCTGTTATTTAAGTGCATGCAAACTGAGTCAGCATTTATCCAGCAGGATCAGCTAAAGGAAGAAAGTCAAGGCAGAAGCTATGGAACAGTAACATGTGGCTTTCCTGCCTTAAATATAAAGTAGTCCTTCTGGTCTGAGGTGAGAGATGCAGCGGAACTAGAGGAAGCTGTCTATAACCGCTGCAGTTTGGTGAAACACTGACACGTCCGGCTCTGACCTTCCTTAATGCGGACTGCGTGTTGAGAGTTCGTGCCAAACAGCCAGCATCCGTTCTCCGTACTTGTAACCCAGATCGACAGGCTGGAGCCACATGGAGATTTCAGCACGTTGGGATGTTAGGTGCAATATGAGTGTGTGTTCGTCCTGAATAAATGACACCCTACAATGACATTGGGAGGGTTTTCTTTTCATTCTACCACAGAGGAACTGTATTAAAGTCTCTCTTTAGTCTTTGATTCGTCCATTAAAAGCTCATATCTGTGTCTCAAAGTTGTGTATTTAGAAGATTATTTTTTTAGATGACAATAATTCCTTCCTGACTAAAGACTGTGCAGATCTATGAAGTTCTTACCATTATGTCCATCCACTGCTTCCCACCCAGTGCAGCTTCAGCACACCAGCTCACCTACAACTGTGCTTTACCATTCAAAACTACTCTACACTTAACCAATGGAAAGTCACAAAATTGGAGTACTTTAGCAATACATGTTCAAACTAGAAGGATAACATTACAGAAAGCTGCACTGAGCAAGTTCACAGGATTATTTCCTTAGGATTGTTACACATGAAACCCCAGAAGTCTGAATCTATGTTTTTGAGACCGTAATCAGTGCACTGAAATGCTCAGTCATAACCTTGACTGCTTATTTTGTTCATGATTTGTCTTCCAAATCTTGGGAAATCCCAAATATCACTGGTCTACCACCACATGAAAAAAAACATCCAACAATCAGGAACATGACAATGGCCCAACATGTTGATTTGACCTCCAAACTTCCTACACCCCATTCTGATCAAGCATCGACAGGATGCAGTGGAACAAGTTTGATTGACAGAGGCCCCACTGCACAAGTCAGAGCAACCAAAGGATCCAGTGCCAAGGTCCTGGTTCCAGACCCCATAGGACACCCTGAGAGGTCCTCTTGTCCATGCCCAATGGTTCAGAGCATTTTTGAGCACGCAAGGGGACCAACACAATATTAGGCAGGTGGTCATAATGTTATGGCTGATCGGTGTATTTTGGAACATTGTGGAGTGTTACATCTGCTTTCTGAGCCATCATGACGTGATGCAGTGCTTTTGTCGGGTTTTGTTATTTGTAAAAAAAAAAAAAAAGGTTTGTGGTTCACATCAGCCCCAAAATCACAAGTTTGTTCTCTGACATACATCCAATCATATCCTGTGTCTGAGCTGTCAGTTGTTGCAAACTGCTCTACTGAAGGCTAACAGGCTATTATGAAACATCATTGGTGCTGATGAGAAAGAGTAATGTTGGCTTTATTGATTCCGTTCAAGGAAACAATAAATGTGCTGCGTCTCGTTAAACATAACTTACCATTTGTCTGCTCACATACTGCAGTTAATTCAACCCTAAAACCAGAAATCCAAGTGGGAATAAATAGGTTGTGGAAGCAGCTTCTTATTTGGCCAACTAAAGACCTCATCTCATTCTCTGTTGACGTAGGTTATCCATCAACGCTGAAAGAATAGAATTCCGCTTTGCCTTTTGGCTTCAGAAAAACATTGTATTTTCTACTGACATGTCTTGTGATGCTGCGTGGTTGAACGCAGATAATTAGTTTCTTCTGTTTTACTACATTTTGGGACTGGAACTGTGAGTATCTGGTTCCCAGAATTGAAGAAACTGACTCTCATCCCCATGAAATAGTGTGTCTTTGGTCTTTTTTGACAAGCAAACTTGCTGTAATGCCAAATCTATGTTGAAATACTGTGATGCATAGCTGTAGCAACCTCCTCACTGTCAGAGTGCTAATGTGTAGTCTAGTAATATCTGTTTAACTGTAAGTACTCCAATTTAAATAGCTCGTGTCCATCAGCTTTTATTTATTGTTAAACTTTCGGTCAAATTTTTGGCAGTCACGACTTGCAATGCAGGTGCACAAACCTATGAATGTCCTTCATTTAGCTAATGTTAATATTTGATTTGTCTTCAGGACAAAAGTTAGATAACTTACCTTCAACACCAAATGTTCATCCGGGCTCCTTTAACATTTCCCCCCATTTTAAACCAACAAACATGTGGCACGCTGGCGACCGCATCCTCAAACAATGTGAACGCAATTACGTCATTTGTGTGTCTGTGTGTGTAAATAAGCGCTCTGCAGAATGGGATCTACTTTCTGTGTGCGTTTTCCGTGAGCCTCCGTGTGCTGATGTAAAACAAGCCAGCTGTGCTACCATGTTCAGGCTTGATTTGCTCCATCTGGACTCATCACCTCATGAGCTTTCACGTTGTCAAAGTCTTCCTGCTGCGCACTGATCATTTAAATCCAACCTAAGCTTCTCTGAGCAGAGTTTATCTCACAAAGCTCTGTGTGATTGTGTCCATGAGGCGTAACCTCGGTCTAAATAAGATTCAGATGGAAGTTGGGGGGGATCCATTGTCAGAAATCAACTTCTTACCTTTTCTTTACCTTTGAAGCAACTGGTATGATTTGAATTTCTCAAATTGTATGTGAGGTCTTTTGGGGTCATCAGTACAAGAAGAGGCAGCCTCCTACAACTGCTTTTTAGCCACTGAAGCAGCCAAAAAAAGACTATTTCCTCTTAAAATAACACATTTGAATGTTTTCGCAGCTGAAATGCCACCAGTTAAATTATTCTTTTCCAATTTAGCTTCATTACCGTTGTAGTTCTTCACCGAGCAGCTTATGTTGCACATGAACAATCGTTTTGCATTGCACTGAAGAGAAAATGAGATTGGTTGTCACTGCAGCTCCTCCTCAAAATGTCTCTCCACCAACACAACAGCTCAGTCCAGTCTGTTCAGCCTCCATGTTAACACAGTTAGATTTCCTCCTACTGTTTGTGCAGCGCCAGTTTTCTGTGCCCATGCAGGTCATACCTTCCGTCTTACCGACTCTGACCTGACCTGCCTCTGCACCCCCCACTGTGCTAGTGTTACATGTGGTGATAGGAAATTGCTCAGTCTGATTCTCTGCCATCAAAATGTCCCAGTGTATCCTTGATAGGAGAAGCAGAACGAGGGAAGGAGGATGGGGTGCAGGTAGAGGTCATTCTTTAATCAGCTTGAAGGTTTCATCAAGGGGACTCTGAGATGTAGGCAGAGGTAGAACTAACATACTGATCATAGTGAATCCTACAGTTATTCTATCAAACAAACCAAATAAACCAAATTAATGGATGTGGAAATTACAGTGATAGTTTTAACAAATGTTACCAGTTAGTTATTTTTGAAGGTGTTGTATGTACATAACAAATAATCCAGGCACAACCATTAGCCCACACTGGCATTGTGAAATACATTAAATGGCTGTAGCAAATTGTTGTCCATTTGTGGGACGTTGTCTTTGCCTCACTTTCGTCAGTCCATTTCTGCTCAATATATGTAAAAAAAAAAGACACAAATTGAGCAGAGAGAAACAGGCAGTGGGGGGAAGGTGAAACAGAGGACAGCAGCAGCAGACTCTCACACTGAGGTGAAATTAACCACATGCACATAAATTGGGTAAATAACATAAATAAAATACTTTGTTTTAAATTTTTTTTGGTTTTTGGTGCACCCACTGAACGCTTGACTGAACTTGGACTTTCATGATGCAGTGTAGGCTTTGTTCTGGTTATAATTGCGAGGAGGGCCAGCAGTTTCAAAGGGAGGGACTCAAATGCACCAGAATACAATAACGTGCTCTAACATGTGCTGATATCCACTAAAATGAACTGACATGTACATGTAGCTGGACTGAAAAACTGCCACTACTCCACTATATTTACCCACGTCGATGGAGTCGACCATGGGTAGGGCGGTCATGGCCATCTGTCTGTCTATATGTGGGTGGGGGCTATGTCCGCACCATAAGTGTCTATATGTATGTATGTATGTATGTGGGTGTGCGGGTGTGTATGTCCGCACCATAACTCGATAACAAATACAGATAGGATAAACAAACTCAGCACAGATGTTGATCTTGACCTACCCCGCTCACTCGTTAATTTTGGGGTCAAAAGGTCAAGGTTGCAAGGTTTTTTTTAGTGCAAAATGCCCTTATAATCTACTATATAAACTTGTAATGATTAACTTTGGTGTATGTATGGGTAGGACTACCACACTGCACCTCTTGGCCTTGAACTTGACCTTTGACCTTGAACTTACTGCAGTCTGTATGTATGCATGTATGCATGTATGTATGTATGTATGTATGTATGTCCGCACTATAACTCGATAACAAAGACAGATCAAACCTAGCATTAATTTTGGGGTCAAAGGTCAAGGTCGCAGGGCTACCTGCCATGTTTAGGAATGCATCCTGCGTGGGTCTACATCGCGCTTGAGTGCATTCTAGTTATACTTGGTAAATAGTTGTTTGCTGCTATATTAATGTTTTATTTATGTTCAGTTTCTCATATATTGACAGATTTAACTAGTTATATTAAAACACCTTAGCAGTTTGAAAAGTTGATATGACTAAACGTTACCAGATGTCAGCAACTGATGAAGCCTGACAAATGAAGTCTGACATTTACACTACTTTCAGCTTTAATTTAGTCTCACTTAACTTCTGACAAGTAAAACTTGGGTTTCATATTCAAGATGCATTGTCATGCTCAACCACTAGTTGCTAACTTCTTCACTGTGTTGTAGCCTTTTTTGCCTGCTGGTATTTCTACTTCTTATAAAAAAAAAATAAAATTCAATTAAAAGTTTTAACTCAGAAGTATTTTAGCCACATCTTGCAGATATCAGTCCTGAACACATCATTCAGCATTCTGAGCATTCAGGTACATTTTGGAGTGTGTTGTGGTGTGTGTGTGTTATTTAATTTAATTCGTCACCACAACAGCAGTTATCTCCCCAGAATGTCGTATTTAATATCATCTTTATGGTTCCAGGGAGGTCTAAATATTGTTCGACCATAAAAATGAGCTGCCTGTCATCATGGCAGCTGCACTGTGACAACTGCAATCCCATAAAGAACTGAGTGTCATCACCTGAGAAAAAAAGAGGTAGTTCAGTAGGGTTTGCCAATTAAGTGAGGAGAAGAGAAAAATGGCACTGTTGTGGCCTCTTGCAGAGCAAATGGCAAATAATCTTTGTTTGTCAGCAAGATATTGAGAAGTTATGTACTAATCAATTTGAAGAAATTATGTGGCTATAAAAGAGTGGAGATAATGAAAAGGTTTGTTGTGTGCAGCTTTCTCTGGTCACTCTTTGGCTCACTGCTGTGTAAAGGACAGTTTCACATTTCAGTGTTCAGCTTCAATTCAACATTTCCTGCATGCCAATAAGACGTGGAGCCAGGGACCATACCCATAATTTCGGCAAATAGGGTAAATCCACAGGGTCTTAATTACAGAGGATGGCACACTCCTTTCTTAAGCTGCCTCAATTTGTGATTTAGGTGGAAAAGATGGTTGTATTCTGACATCAAACCTTTGCCAAATGTTGCTCTAAAGCCTGCTCTGTAAAACTCAGGAACCATACTAAACCCCGGTCTGTCCAGTCCTCTTGAACTCGGAGCCATGAGCTGAGCTGCTCATCGCACCACTGAGGCTCATAATTAAAAATCTCCAGTTACTTCCTCCTTACCTCCGCTGACCCCGGCCTCGTGGCTCAGCCGTGCCCGAGTCCAGTGAGCCGCCTCTGGGGAGCCATGGGAGGAACTTGGCCTGGGCGCTGGATGGAGACCGGACGGCGTTGGAAAGTAATGGGGATGTTGACTCAAGGGTGACGAGGGCGGGTGGACGTGACCGCTGAAGAAGAGCATGCCAGGTAAACACCGCGCACCCGTGATGCCAGATTTGCCTTTGCTTATGATGCCAGCGTGCCAAGCTGCTGTGCTGGCTTCCTATCTCTGGAGAAAACTGTGGAGGCTTGAATGCGAAAAGGGCGAAGAGAAACAAAACGGGAGACAAACAGATGAGAATGAGAAGACAGGAGACAGGATGGCGATCATGTTTCTGTCTCTGGGGTTGTTATTAAAGCAGCATCTAACACCCAGGAATGCAGGAATGTCCGCTGACGTCTTTCTCATCAGGTCGGGAGAATGAGACGGGGTGGAGAGAGTGTCAGCTTGTTTCAGGAAGGAACTGATACTGCAGGGCCGTCTGAGGATTCAAATATTGCCACTCGGGGGGAAGAGGGGAAGACAGAGGTATCACTTTCACGAAGAATGAAACGGAACCGCGGTGAGGGAGCGACAAAAGGAGCAGAGGAACCTGTTTGAATGAAACCGGTGGTAGAATAGCGCCTGAGTCCTTCACGGCGAACGGGGCCAGGGCTAAAGGTAACACTGGCCCCCTGTCACTGGGACCCCCCTCTCCGAGTGCCAGCCCACTGTGGTGAGTGAGCGGTGGAATAGCAGAGGGCCATACGTACAGTGAACACTCTGTCTATCTCATAGGCTCATTCAGCCGTGTGGTTTGGCAGGTCGAGCGGCGATGTAGGTGGCTGTGAGTGAAGATACGGAGAGCCATGTGTGCCGAGCTTAAGTATTCAATTTACCTCTGCCATTAGGACACATTACACATTGAGTCCGTGTGTGTGGAGAGGGCCGAAGTGTTGGCTTATTGCAGCTAATCCTTCACTTTTAACCTGCACTTGGCATTGTGTAGCACCTTATATTTGTCATGCGACTCAAGTTTAGGAGCCTAATAAGGAAGTCGAGGCCTAAGCTTCTGCAAACATCGCAGAAAAGCGCCTGCTATCAGCTGACAGAGCAAAGTGGAACGTCTATTCCAGTAACTTTGGTTCCGCTCACATATATACCTACACAGAGGTATTCCCGAGCGTCGGCCAAACATATATCAGCACTGTTTCATATCAAAGACCTTTATTTTGGCAATTGCTGATGTTTGCTTGGAATTAGCACTTTTTAATAAATTCATTTGGTTCTGTACATAGTGTTAATGCACAGGAAAAACACGGGCTAAAACCTTTTGACGTCTGTCTGGGTAATATGGGATTATAGGAAGCTTAGACAACTTCCCATAAGACAACATAGAGCCATGCAGGGTTCCGCAGCACAAATGCTCTTTGTGGGGCACAGAACGGCTCTCTGAAAGTCACGGAGAAGAGAAAATAGTCTCAGAAATAAGCTGTAGAAACCGAATTGTAGAAATATCACTGTATACGTTCGACCTGATTTCTTTTCCAAGGCTTCAAATACTGCAGTTTAGTCAAAGCTGAGATACATACAAGGTGTCCTGTGGCTTTAGATCCACCCACATCAGTGTATAACACTGAAAGACAGATAGGAGTTCTTCCAGTTCAAAGAACCCTCATGTGGAGGTTGAAGTGGTGAGTTTGTGAGTCACAGGACTTTCATCCAGGAGACTGAGGTTCGTGGCCCATGTCAGACCAATGTCTTGTTTTTGTGACTTAAGTTTCATTTTCACCCAATGTTTGGTTGAGTTTAGGCCAAAACTACTTGGTTAGGTTTAGAAAAATTCCTGGTTTGTGTTAAATTACACCCTTTCACACTATTATGCGCATATTACAAGGCAAAGTTTTCATTGCCTGAAAAAAGCAACACTGATTACACCAGTTGAAAACCTCTGACTGTGGACTCCTGTTGTCACTTTCTGATGCTCACAAATTTTTATTGGTCTGTCAAACTACCCCGTATGTCTTAAGCACTAAAAGGTACATTGTGTATTCAAATGTGATGCCAAGGGGGCCTGATAAAACGGGTGCATGTGATGAGATGGGAGACTGTGCTCACGCTATAAGAGTCCCCAAGAGAATTTATTTCAGTTTTATCCATTTTCAAGACGTGAAATTTTAGACTAGTAAATGTAAAAATCCTTTAACTCCTCCCGGCAAAGTTAAAAATCAAAGAAATAATAGCATTTTTCCAATGTAGAGATGCTCATCATTGGAAAGTGAGCTCCAGGGATCTCTAAATCTAAAGAAAAGTAGAGTTTTAGGTCAGTGGTCATGGCAAATACGTCATCTAAGGCACCATCTGCTTTTTATATGTACATAACCACATGTACATGTCCTTTTACATTTGATTTGGCATTTTATTACAATATTGTTATTGCTATAGGTTTAAATGCACAGAGGTAGAAACATGAAGCACAAACCTTTTGTTTGGAATAATTTGATATGCATCTTATTTGTCTTCTCTTGTCAATGCGGCACATTTAATTTAAGGATTTTAATGAGGCAAAAATCCTTTATTGTCCCAGTTTGGTTTTGTTTTAGGGAGTTTCCCATTATTTCTCCCCAATTTATTCCTTCTTTTTCATGTAATATACATTCTAAGGATTAGGTAAAATGAACACAATCTTCAGAGTAACATCAGAGTAAATTAAGGATTGAACAGGTTTAGACCATGGGTCAGTTTTAGGGTAAAGATCAGTCTGTTCCTGCTCTCCACATGCATGTGATCAATCATGTTCACTTGAAGGATGCTTGTAAAAGGTTCTCCTACAAGTAGCAGTTAGCCACTTGATGAATCTTCTTCTTCACTTTCAGCAAACAACTGTTTTCCACCTAAATTGCATTTTTAAGTTTAACAAATACAGACCAAAGCTTGCGAGACAGCAGTGCTTCAATATACTGTTTTTATATTTCCTATAAAACAGGTTTTACAGTATTCCAGCTTTAAAGATAACCATGATGACCATTGCACATATGATAATATTGTAAAAAATCCAGTGCAACTATCTGGTCGCCACTCCAACATATGATCAGCTTACAGTAGAGTTATAGTTAAAGACTGGCTCTCCAGCTCTGTACACTCTCATTTTGTGTTTAATTCAAATAATTTTATCGTTATTGGGAGTTCTCTGTAGCCACGCTGATCATGTTATAAGACATCATGAGTCACAACATCAGACTTACTCTCTCTATAGTCATTTTTCATTTTTCATTATCTGCAGTCATGAGGTGTTACAGGATGAAAGCATAAAGGAGGCCTGTGGAGTGGCTGCACTGTACTGATCTGACTGTAGTGGTCAGAAGATGAATTTATCTTAAGGTATTTTTCTATTTATTTCCAGTGTTTGCCGTTTCTCCCTGTGAAAATAAAGTATGAAACCTATTAACCCGGCGGTTGAGCAGCCGAGGCCTGATATTGCTTCAGACGTCTGTGTGGCTTGTCCTGCTCTCTGGCTGTGTACACTGAGGCGCTGCCAGACGCTGCTGCGCTCCACTGCGATGTGCCCTTCTGTTCTGAGCTCCGCTGTCCTGCGCTGCGATGCCGGCTCCTCGCTAGGTGCCAAGTGATTTTTATCACTGGGAAAACAGTCTCCTTCCAATCTCGGCCCTCTTAGGAGCATATGAATACACTTTACACTCACACGAAGGAAAACAGGTAACTTGAGACCAGGCTCGGGGCGAGAGCTGAGCCTGCAGGTAAGAAGGGCTGCAGTGTGTCAGCGTGTGTGCACTGTGGCATCTGAGGGAGTGTGTGCTGGACTTGTTCACACTCAGGGACAACGTTATGAACAGAAGTGCGTCTGCACAGTGTATATGCTTCAGCTTTAATGCTGCACATACAGTTTCTCTGTGTTTTGGCACAATGGATGAGCGGCTAAATCACCGAAAGCAAGCAGACTTACTCAAGTGCAAATCAAAGCTACTTGTGGCTTCACTTTTACATTTTGTGCCAGTTTCTACTTCAATTTTTGTATTTTATAGTTACTTTAGGAGCAGATCAAGACTTTTAAAGGCATCAGGATGCCGCAAATGATATAAAATATGAAAAATGAAGCCGACTGGCATAATGTAAAATGAGTTAAATCAACTGTACCTCAGTCAGCTACAATATTTAATTTCTGTTTGCACGTTAATTCATCAGTAGTCTAATAGTAGTATAACATATAAAAATAAAACACTGCCAGGTTCCTTATTTTGGTGTGTAATGAATACTTTTGATACTTTAAGCACATCTGTTGATAATACTGGCCTACTTCAGTAAGCTTTGGGGATTTTTAAATTGTCGTGTTGTTACTTTTACTTAAGTAAAAGTCTGCGTATTCCTTCCACCGCTGACCAGAAGTGGCTTAAAGTAAAGGTAAAGATGGGAGCGGCTTTCCATTTTGCCCTGTATTTATCTAAGGAGAGTCCACAGCATAAATTTGACCTTTTTCCAGTAATGCCCTGTGTGACATTCACACATTGACACGTGGGAGCGACCAGCGCAACCACAGCGTTCTGCTGTCAACCGTTCCTCAGCAGTCACATGCAAAACGCCTCGCTGGCATTACTTAATTTTCCAGCCGGGGCCTCGAGCTCAAACAAGAAACTTTAGTTCATTATTCCGCTTAATGGGAACGTAAAGAAATTCGGAGAAACGTTCACCCGAACACGCCCTGAAGCAGCATAACGTTTTATGGTGCCGTTTCGCCGCAATTTAATGCGAATAGGAAAAATGAAAGCAAAAGCTAAACGGACATTTAGTGACGCAGTTATTTTTACCTCGTGATTTAATATTAAAAACCGGACCATTTGCAGTTCGACAGTAGACGGGAGCTGATGAGCTGAAGCTAGAGACTGCATTAAATGTGTGCAAAAGCCACGAGACCCTTTCAGATTTTTGTCATATGTATTTGTCGATTTATCTAACCATGCTGCTAAATTCATGTAGTCACCTTAAACCTCTTTAGCACCTTATGTACATTAATGTCAATACAATACTGTTTACTTCAGCATATTCCATTTTAAAGTTTTAATTTTATTTATCCTTTTTAATTACAACATGGCTGCTACTGCTATTGTACAGTTGTTGCTACTGTTCTGTGTCCAACCATTGAATTGAATCTATTGGTTCTGAAGGTGCTTGTCCCATTTTGTCTAGTTCATCTTTTATGTTGTATAAAGGAATCCCTCTGGTGAAAATCAACCTTTTTTTTTATTTTACCTCGTTAACATGTCCATATGTTTTTCCTTTTACGCTGGAAGACACATCATGAGTGATACAAGCAGTCAACACCATGGCTCAGCAATTCCACCTTAAAACTGCAGTGTACTAATGACAGTGTCCAAAACAGGGATTCAGACTTTCGTGCAGGGTGGGACTCGGTTTTCCTGTTTGGACACGTTACTCCAGTGTTACGGTGTTTGAGCAGACGAAGGCCAGCTGGTGTGCTCGAGCTGCATTATGTGGAGCTGTGGATGGAGAGAAAGGCAGGGACTTCAAAGATCTATGCGTTCTAGAAGAGGCAACAGTGTAGTTGTATCGAAACCGTTTCAGTATATAAAGGGATTATCATCATGGCAAACTTCTAAATACATAACTTTGATCCATAGAGATGAGTTTTTAAGGCTCAAACGACCCAGACCAGAGAGGAACGTCAGTATCCCTGTTGCAACTTAACACAGACACAGGTTTTGTTAAGGTCACAGCGACCTTTGTAACAGAGTCAAGCTTCATTTTTAAATGTTTCACGCAGGGATGCATCTCGAGAGCTGTAATTAACTTCCATGAGAAAGATTTTACGGCTTGTTCCTTGAATATTTTTTTTTTGCCAAAGAACCAGATATGTCGGAGCGCAGCTGTTCATCTTTTGTTTCGCATGCTTTCAGAGTTTCATGCTGATCCCAGCTGCGGAGCTCCAACTGTGAGTCACCTAATACGTTCTGTGGTTTGTTGGGCTTTCATGTTCGCAATCAGAAGCTTCTGAAATGAAATCGGCATGTCTATCAACAGAGTATCCGACTTAAAAATTAGTAAATGGCCTGTTTGTGGTCGTTTTCAGTACAAATCAGTCGGGCCTTCACCTGGGCCTGTGGCCATCACGTATACAACCTCTGCTTTTTTATTGAAAAGTCATGTAATGTGACCCGAGGCGATTCTGACTTCTATTTTCCCCACTTTTAAATCATTTTTCGCTTCCACCTGCAACATTAACAGTTGCATAGATTTGAATAAAGCTTCATTTAGACTTACTTCTGTTGACTTTTCTGGGTTCAGACACAAAACATTGTTTCCTCGTCTGTTTAATTTAATTACATTTCACACAGCGTGATATTTTGACAGCTCAACTTGTACTTTGTATGTATATGAATGACAGCAGCGAAGAATTAAACACAGAAAAGCAATCTTGACTTCTTGCAAATCCAAATACACATGCAGACCCAGACGTTTTCCCTCCCCCTCCCCTGCTACTAGAAACAGACCTGCAGCTCCGTGTTGTGCAGTGGAATCATCAGTACATAACTCCTAACAGCCCCCGACATTTGTCTCACTCATATGTGCAATAAAAGCCAATATAATCATTTTCAGGGGTGATTTCCATGTTTGTTTTAATCACATATGTGGAAAAGGAGATCTCTGGAAGCCGGCCACCGCTCCAACATGGAAACTGTGTGTCCTCAAGCATCGATCTGGAGTCCGAACCGCCACAACCTGAACCCGAAGGCGAGACGAGGGCCCTCTCCTCATCAGCCTCTGTTTATTTAATTTGGGATTTTCTTTTTTCTTTTCTTTTTTACACTCGCATGTACATACAGTAAATCCTCCAGTCATACGTCTTCATCCCTCCTCCGCTCCATCCTTCCCCCCTTCTTTCACCACGGCTGTTTATTTTAGATTTTTGGAGGAAAAACCTACAGTAAAATGAAAATAAAGGTAGCGTCACACTCATAATATTTGGAGTGGAGGGCAATTTATTTTCCTTTTATTAAATGCTGATTAATATGCAGTGTTGAGGAGACTAATACCATGGGTTTCATTTCCCCAGCATCCTGCGCTGTGCCGGCGCTGCCTCAGAGGTGGACCCGGCCGCGAGCGAGCGGGAGGGAGATATGGAAGTCTGGTTTGAATTAAAAGAAATAAACTCCTTTTTTTTTTTTGCTCTTTTTCCTGTCTCCTCTTGTGTCAGGGTTTTTTTTTCTTCTTCTTCTTCTTTTTTTTCCCGAGCTTGTAACTGTCGAGATGATGTGTGTTTTGGGGCCGGTGTTAATGTGGATGTCGGGAATGCCCAGACCCTAATTGCTCTGGTTAAGTTTTCTCCTGGATTCGGATGTGTGTGTGAGTGTGTGTGTGGATTCCTTTTAATTAACACGGAGCATGTATCATCGTGGCAGATGAGGAAGTTAAGCCAGACAGTGAGGATGCTGCCTCAGCAGCCGTTGCAGGATTTCAGACCACATTCTTGGTAAAAAAAAAAAAAAAAAAAGGAGCACAACACCTTCTTTTTGCGACACACATCAAGGTGTTTGAGAGAGCAAACTGCATCCACTGTGAATTGAGAAGTTTCAGCTGACTTCTCTCTGTTGCAAGAGTAAATGGGCAGAATAGCAAACTTGGACACAAATGGCTATTTTTAATTTTTCTTTCCAGAGTGCTTTGTTTGATTAATTATTGGAAGAAGCCAACTGGCTGCAAATATTTGTTATTCCTCATCTAAAAGTCATTTATCACGAGGAGTTTAACCAGACACGCAGGTTAGACCGATATTCTGTATTACTTTGCCAATATTCTGGCCTGTATCTGACATTTGATGACAGTTTGCTGATATTGTTTACATTTTATTTTATCTTATAAGGGATGCATTGCACTCCGGCTTCCACCCATCGTCCAAAAACATGCTGAGGTTAATTGATTATTCTAAATTGTCCGTAGGTGCGAATGAGAGTGTGCTTGTGATAGGCTGGCGACCTGTCCAGGGTATCCCCCGCCTTCGCCCTGAGTCGACTGGGATAGGCTCCAGTCCCCCCTGCGACCCTACAGAGGATTAAGCGGTGTACAGATAATGGATGGATGGATGGGATGCATTGCAGCAGAGTTAGCAGAGAGCTCATTTTCAACTGCAGTCCCCTGGCAGGTCACTAAAAGTTCCACACAGTCGCAAAACAGCACTGAACAAACTAGAAAAACAAAACACAATGCAAAATACACACATTACCACACACCAATGGTGACAGAGCTGCCATGCAAGGAGCAACTTGGGGTTCAGTGTCGCATCCCAAGGACACTTCGGCATGCGGAGGGGCCGGGGATCGAACCACCAACCTTGCAATC
>JAMOIN010000614.1:0-24010 GCA_024666655.1 Dascyllus trimaculatus
GTGGACAGGCTCTGCTGGGGAGATGTTTGAACAGGCACTGATGGAGAGCCAGGCGGGCTGTGGTGCTGGGGTGCCCCGTGTGCTGTGCTGGGGGGCCCGGTGTGCTGGGCTGGGGAGCCCCGTGTCCTGGGTTGTGGTGCTGGGGAGCCCGGTGAGCTGGGCTGTGGTGATAGGGAGCCGTGTAGACAAGCTCTGCTGCGGAGCGGAGTGAACAGGCTCTGATGGAGTACCAGGCGGGCTGTTGTGCTGGGAAGCCCCGTGTGCTGTGCTGGGGGGCCCCGTGTCCTGTGCTGGGGAGCCCGCTGAGCTGGGCTGTGGTGCTGGGGAGCCGTGTTGACAGGCTCTGCTGGCGAGTGGTTTGCTGGGGAGCCGTGTTGACAGGCTCTGCTGGCGAGTGGTTTGAACAGGCTCTGCTGGGGAGTGGTTTGAACAGGCTCATCTGGGGAGCGGAGTGAACAGGCTCTGATGGAGAGCCAGGCGGGCTGTGGTGCTGGGGGCCCCCGTTTGCTATGGTCGGGAGCCGGGTGAGCTGGGCTGCGGATCCCGGGGTGCTGGGCTGTGGTGCTGGGGAGCCGTGTAGTCAGGCTCTGCTGGGGAGCGGTGTGAATAGTCTCTGATGGAGAGCAAGGCGGGCTGTGGTGCTGGGGTGCCCGGTGTGCTGTGCTGGGGAGCCCGGTGTGCTTGGCTGTGGTGCTGGGGAGCCGTGTGGACAGGCTCTGCTGGGGAGCGGTGTGAACAGGCTCTGCTGAGGAGAGGGTTGAACAGGCTCTGATGGAGAGCAAGGCGGGCTGTGGTAATGTGGGGCCCCGTGTGCTTTGCTGGGGAGCCCGGTGTGCTGGGCTGGGGAGCCCGTTGAGCTGGGCTGGGGAGCCCGGTGTGCTGGGCTGTGGTGCTGGGGAGCCGTGTTGACAGGCTCTTCTGCGGAGCAGTGTGAACAGGCTCTGAGGGACAGCCAGGCATTCTGTGGTGCTGGTGGCCCCCGTGTGCTCTGCTGGGGAGCCATTCGGGCTGTGGTGCTGGGGGGCCCCGTCTGCTGTGCTGGGTAGCCCGGTGTGCTGGGCTGTGGAGCCCCGTGTGCTGGGCTGTGGTGCTGGGGAGCCCGGTGTGCTGGGCTTTGGTGATGGGGAGCCGTGTAGAAAGGCTCTGCTGGGGAGCGGTGTGAACAGGCTCTGATAGAGAGCCAGGCGGGCTGTGGTGCTGGGTGCCCCCGTGTGCTGTGCTGGGGAGCCCGGTTAGCTGGGCTGAGGAGCCCGGTGTGCTTGGCTGAGCTGCTGGCGTGCCGTGTGGAGAGGGTCTGCTGGGAAGCGGTGTGAACAGGCTCTGATGGAGAGCCAGGCGGGCTGTGCTGTGGTGTGCGGGGCTGCTGGGGAGCCGTGTAGACAGACTCTTCTGGGGAGCTTTTTGAGCAGGTTCTGATGGAGAGCCAGGCGGGCTGCGGTGCTGGGGGCCCACGTGTGCTGTGCTGGGGAGCCCGGTGAGCTGGGCTGGGCAGCCCGGTGTGCTGGGCTGTGCATCTGGGGAGCCGTGTGTACAGGATCTGCTGGGGAGCGGTTTCAACAGGCTCTGCTGGAGAGCAAGGCGCGCTGTGTTGCTGGGGGCCCACGTGTGCTGTGCTGGGGTGCCCGGTGAGCTGGGCTTGGGAGCCCGGTGTGCTGGGCTGTGCTGCTTTGGAGCCGTGTGGACAGGCTCTGCTGGGGAGTGGTTTGAACAGGCTCTCTTGGGGACTGGTTTGAACAGGCTCTGCATGGGAGCCAGGCGGGCTGTTGTGCTGTGGGGCCCCGTGTGCTGTGCTGGGGAGCCCGGTGAGCTGGGCTGGGGAGCCCGGTGTGCTGGGCCATGGTGCTGGGGAGCCGTGTAGACA
The DNA here is from genome assembly GCA_024666655.1 of Dascyllus trimaculatus. Lineage (NCBI taxonomy): Eukaryota > Metazoa > Chordata > Actinopteri > Pomacentridae > Dascyllus > Dascyllus trimaculatus. Next base: position 1,862 of record JAMOIN010000614.1, read on the forward strand.
GGCTTTGCTGGGGAGCGGAGTGAACAGGCTCTGCTGGGGAGCAGTGTGAACAGTCTCTGATGGAGAGCCAGGCGGGCTGTGGTGCTGGGGGCCCCCGTGTGCTGTGCTGGGGAGCCCGGTTAGCTGGGCTGGCGAGCCCGGTGTGCAGGGCTGTAATGCTGGGGAGACGAATGGACAGTCCCTGTTGGGGATAGGTTTGAACAGTCTCTGAAGGAGAGCCAGGCGGGCTGTGGAATTGGGGGCCCCCGTGTGCTGTGCTGGTGAGCCCGGTGAGCTGGGCTGGGGAGCTCGGTGTTCTGGGCTGTGCTGCTGGTTATGCATGTGGACAGGCTGTGGTGGGGAGTGATTTGAACAGGCTCTGCTGGAGAGCAACGTGGGCTGTTGTGCTGGGGGCCCCCGTGTGCTGTGCTGGGGCCCCCGTGTGCTGTGCTGGGGAGCCCGGTGTGCTGGGCTGGGGAGCCCGGTGTGCTGGGCTGTGGTGCTGGGCGGCCCCGTGTTCTGTGCTGCGTAGCCCGGTGAGATCCGCTGTGGAGCCTGGTGTGCTGGGCTGTGGTGCTGGGGAGCCGTGTGGACAGGCTCTGCTGGGGAGCGGTGTGAAGAGGCTCTGTTGGAAAGCCAGGTGGGCTGAGGTGCTGGGGGGCCCCGTGTGCTGTGCTGGGGAGCCCGGTGAGCTGGGGTTGGGAGGCCAGTGTGCTGGGCTGTGCTGCTGGGGAGCCGTGTCGACCGGCTCTGATTGGGAATGGTTTGAACAGGCCCTGCTGGAGAGCCAGGCGGGCCGTGGTGCTGGGGGCCCCCGTGTGTTGTGTTGGGGAACCCGGTGTGCTGTTCTGTGCTGCTGGGGAGCCGTGTTGACCGGGTCTGCTGGGGAGCGGTGTGAACAGGCTCTGCTGGAGAGCCAGGCGGGCTGTGCTGCGGTGTGCTGGGCTGTGCTGTTGGGTAGCCGTGTAGACAGGCTCTGCTGGTGAGCGGTGTGAACAGGCTCTGATGGAGAGCCAGGCGGGCTGTGGTGCTGGGGGCCCCCGTGTGCTCTGCTGCGGAGCCCGGTGAGCAGGGCTGGGGACCCCGGGGCTGGGGACCCCGGTGTGCTGGGTTTTGGTGCTGGGGAGCTGTGTGGAAAGGCTCGTCTGGGGAGAGGTGTGAATAGGCTCTGATGGAGAGCCAGGCTGGCTGTGGTGCTGGGGGCCCCCGTGTGCTGTGCTGGGGAGCCCGGTGAGCTGGGCTGGGGATCCCGGTGTGCTGGGCTGTGTTGCTGGGGAGCCGTGTAGACAGGCTCAGCTGGGGAGCGGTGTGAACATGCTCAGATGGAGAGCCAGGCGGGCTGTGGTGCTGGGTTGTCCCGTGTGCTGTGCTGGGGAGCCCGTTGAGCTGTGCTGGGGAGCCCGGTGTTCTGGGCTGTGGTGCTGGGGAGCAGTGTGGATAGGCTCGGCTGGGGAGCGGTTTGAACAGGCTCTGATGTAGAGCAAGGAGGGCTGTTGTGCTGGGGGCCCCCGTGTGCTTTGCTGGGGAGCCCGGTGTGCTGGGCTGTGGTGCTGGGGAGCCGTGAGGACAGGCGCTGCTGGGGAGTGGTTTGAAGAGGATCTGATGGAGAGACAGGCGGGCTGTGGTGCTGGGGGCCCCCGGTTGCTGTGGTGGGGAGCCCAGTGAGCTGGGCTGGGGAGCCCGGTGTGCTGGGCTGTTCTGCTGGGGAGCCGTGTAGACAGGCTCTGCTGGGGAGCGGTGTGAAGAGGCTCTGCTCGAGAGCCAGGCGGGCTGTGGTGATGGGGGGCCCCGTGTGAAGTGCTGGAGAGCCCGGTGAGCTGGGCTGTGGTGCTGGGGAGCCATGTGGACAGTCTCTGCTGGGGAGTTGTGTGAAATGGCTCTGATGGAGAGCCAGGCGGGCTGTGCTTCCGGGGGGCCCCGTGTGCTGTGCTGTTGAGCCCGTTGAGCTGGGCTTCAGAGCCCGGTGTGTTGGGCTGTGGTGTTGGGGAGCTGTGTGGACAGGCTCTGCTGGGGAGTGGTTTGAACAGGGTCTGCTGGATTGCCAGGCGGGCTGTGGTACTGGGGTCTCCCGTGTGCTGTGCTGGGGAGCCCGGTGAGCTTTGTTGAGGAGCCCGGTGTGCTGGGCTGATGTGCTGGGGAGCCGTGTGGACAGGCTCTGCTGGCGAATGGCTTGAACAGGCTCTGCTGGAGAGCCAGGCGGGATGTGGTGCTGGGGGGCCCCGTGTGCTGTGCTTGGGTGCCTGGTGTGCTGGGCTGTGGTGCTGGGGAGCCGTGTCGACCGGCTCTGATTGGGAATGGTTTGAACAGGCCCTGCTGGAGAGCCAGGCGGGCCGTAGTGCTGGGGGCCCCCGTGTGTTGTGTTGGGGAACCCGGTGTGCTGTTCTGTGCTGCTGGGGAGCCGTGTTGACCGGGTCTGCTGGGGAGCGGTGTGAACAGGCTCTGCTGGAGAGCCAGGCGGGCTGTGCTGCGGTGTGCTGGGCTGTGCTGTTGGGTAGCCGTGTAGACAGGCTCTGCTGGTGAACGGTGTGAACAGGCTCTGATGGAGAGCCAGGAGGGCTGTGGTGCTGGGGGCCCCCGTGTGCTCTGCTGCGGAGCCCGGTGAGCAGGGCTGGGGACCCCGGTGTGCTGGGCTTTGGTGCTGGGGAGCCGTGTGGAAAGGCTCGTCTGGGGAGCGGTGTGAAGAGGCTCTGATGGAGAGCCAGGCTGGCTGTGGTGCTGGGGGCCACCGTGTGCTGTGCTGGGGAGCCCGGTGAGCTGGGCTGGGGATCCCGGTGTGCTGGGCTGTGTTGCTGGGGAGCCGTGTAGACAGGCTCAGCTGGGGAGCGGTGTGAACATGCTCAGATGGAGAGCCAGGCGGGCTGTGGTGCTGGGTTGTCCCGTGTGCTGTGCTGGGGAGCCCGTTGAGCTGTGCTGGGGAGCCCGGTGTTCTGGGCTGTGGTGCTGGGGAGCAGTGTGGATAGGCTCGGCTGGGGAGCGGTTTGAACAGGCTCTGATGTAGAGCAAGGAGGGCTGTTGTGCTGGGGGCCCCCGTGTGCTTTGCTGGGGAGCCCGGTGTGCTGGGCTGTGGTGCTGGGGAGCCGTGAGGACAGGCGCTGCTGGGGAGTGGTTTGAAGAGGCTCTGATGGAGAGACAGGCGGGCTGTGGTGCTGGGGGGCCCCGGGTGCTGTGGTGGGGAGCCCGGTGAGCTGGGCTGGGGAGCCCGGTGTGCTGGGCTGTTCTGCTGGGGAGCCGTGTAGACAGGCTCTGCTGGGGAGCGGTGTGAAGAGGCTATGCTCGAGAGCCAGGCGGGCTGTGGTGCTGGGGGGCTCCGTGTGAAGTGCTGGAGAGCCCGGTGAGCTGGGCTGTGGTGCTGGGGAGCCATGTGGACAGTCTCTGCTGGGGAGTTGTGTGAAATGGCTCTGATGGAGAGCCAGGCGGGCTGTGCTTCCGGGGGGCCCCGTGTGCTGTGCTGTTGAGCCCGTTGAGCTGGGCTTCAGAGCCCGGTGTGTTGGGCTGTGGTGTTGGGGAGCTGTGTGGACAGGCTCTGTTGGGGAGTGGTTTGAACAGGGTCTGCTGGATTGCCAGGCGGGCTGTGGTACTGGGGGCTCCCGTGTGCTGTGCTGGGGAGCCCGGTGAGCTTTGTTGAGGAGCCCGGTGTGCTGGGCTGATGTGCTGGGGAGCCGTGTGGACAGGCTCTGCTGGAGAGCCAGGCGGGCTGTGGTGCTGGGGGGCCCCGTATGCTGTGCTGGGGAGCCCGGTGGGCTGGGCCGGGGAGCATGGTGGGATGGGCTGTGCTGCTGGGCAGCCGTGTTGACCGGCTCTGCTGGCGAGTGGCTTGAACAGGCTCTGCTGGAGAGCCAGGCGGGATGTGGTGCTGGGGGGCCCCGTGTGCTGTGCTTGGGTGCCTGGTGTGCTGGGCTGTGGTGCTGGGGAGCCGTGTGGACAGGCTCTGCTAGGGACCGGTGTGAACAGGTTCTGATGGAGAGCAAGGCGGGCTGTGGTGCTGGGGGCCCCCGTGTGCTGTGCTGGGGAGCCTGTTGAGCTGGGCTGGGGAGCCCGGTTTGCTGGGCTGTTCTGCTGGGGAGCCGTGTGGACAGGCTCTGCTGGGGTGCCTTGTGGACAGGCTCTGCTGGGGAGCGTTGTGAACAGACTCTGAAGGATAGCCAGGCGGGCTGTGGTGTTGGGGGCCCGCGTGTGCTGTGCTGGGGAGCCCGTTGAGCTGGGCTGGGGATACCGGTGTGCTGGGCTGTGGTGCTGGGGAGCCGTGTAGACAGGCTCTGCTGGCGAGCCATTCGGGCTGTGGTGCTGGGCGGCCCCGTGTGCTGTGCTGGGGAGCCCGGTGAGCTGGGCTGGGGAGCCCGGTGTACTGGGCTGTGGTGCTGGGCAGCCCGGTGTGCTGGGCTGTGGTGCTGGGGAGCCGTGCAGACAGGCTCTGCTGGGGAGCGGAGTGAACAGTCTCTGATGGAGAGCCAGGCGGGCTGTGGTGCTGGAGGCCCCCGTGTGCTGTGCTGGGGAGCCCGGTTAGCTTGGCTGGGGAGACCGGTGTGCAGGGCTGTGCTGCTGGGGAGCCGTGTTTACAGTCTCTTCTGGGGAGAGGTTTGAACAGGCTCTGATGGAGAGCCAGGCGCGCTGTGGTGCTGGGGGGCCAATTGTGCTGTGCTTGGGATCCCGGTTAGCTGCGCTGGGGAGTCCGGTGTGCTGGGCTGTGGTGCTGGGGAGCCGTGCAGACAGGCTCTGCTGGGGAGCGGAGTGAACAGTCTCTGATGGAGAGCCAGGCGGGCTGTGGTTTTGGTGGCCCCCGTGTGCTTTGCTGGGGAGCCCGGTGAGCTGGGCTGGGGAGCCCGGTGTGCTGGGCTGTGCTGCTGGGGAGGCGTGTGGACAGGCTGTGCTGGGGATTGGTTTGAACAGGCTCTGCTGGAGAGCCAGGCGGGCTGTGGTGCTGGGGGCCCCCCGTGTGTTGTGCTGGGTAGCCCGGTTACCTGGGCTGGGGAGCCCGGTGTCCGAGGTTGTGCTGCTGGGGAGCCGTGTGGACCGGCTCTGCTGAGGCGCGGTGTGAACAGGCTCTGCTGGAGAGCCAGGCGGGCTGTGGTGTTGGCGGCCCCCGTGTGCTGTGCTGGGGAGCCCGGTGAGCTGGGCTGGGGAGCCCGGTGTTCTGGGCTGTGCTGCTGGGGAGGCTTGTGGACAGGCTGTCCTGGGGAGTGGTTTGAACAGGCTCTGCTGTAGAGCAACGCGGGTTGTGGTTCTGGGGGCCCCCGTGTGCTGTGCTGGGGGCCCCCGTGTGCTGTGCTGGGGAGGCCGGTGTGCTCGGCTGTGCTGCTGGGGAGCCGTGAGGACAGGCTCTGCTGGGGAGTGGTTTGAACAGGCTCTGCTGGATAGCCAGGCGGGCTGTGGTGCTGGGGGCCCCGTGTGCTGTGCTGCGGAGCCCGTTTAACTGGGATGTGGAGCCCGGTGTGCTGGGCTGTGGTGCTGGGGAGCCTTGTGGACAGGCTCTGCTGGGGAGCCGTGTGGACAGGCTCTGCTGGGGAGTGGTTTGAACAGGCTCTGCTCGAGAGCCAGGCGGGCTGTGGTGCTGGGGGGCCCCGTGTGCTGTGCTGGGGGGCCTTGTGAGGTGGGCTGGGGAGACCGGTGTGCTGGGCTCTGCTGCTGGGGAGCCGTGTGGAAAGGCTCTGCTGGCGAGTGGTTTGAACAGGCACTGATGGAGAGCCATGCGGGCTCATGTGCTGGGGGCCCCCGTGTGCTGTGCTGGGGAGCCCGGTGAGCAGGGCTGGGGAGCCCGGTGTGCTGGGCTGTGGTGCTGGGGAGCAGTGTGGAAAGGCTCTGCTGTGGAGTGGTTTGAACAGGCTCTGCTGGAGACCAACGCGGGCTGTGGTGTTGGGGGCCCCCGTGTGCTGCGCTGGGGAGCCCGGTGAGTTGGGCTGGGGAGCCCGGTATGCTTGGCTGTGGTGCTCGATTGCCGTGTGGACAGGCTCGGCTGGGGAGTGGTTTGAACAGGCTCTGATGGAGAGCCATGCGGGCTCATGTGCTGGGCGGCCACGTGTGCTGTGCTGGGGAGGCCCGTGTGCTGGGCTGTGGTGCTGGGGGGCCCGGTGTGCTGGGCTGGGGAGGCCCGTGTGCTGGGCTGTGGTGCTGGGGAGCCCGGTGTGCTGGGCTGAGGAGCCCGGTGTGCTGAGCTGTGGTGCTGGGGAGCCGTGTGGACAGGCTCTGCTGGGGAGCGGTGTGAACAGGCTAAGCTGGAGAGCCAGGCGGGCTGTGGTGCTGGGGGGCCCCGTGTGCTGTGCTTGGGACCCCGGTGTGCTGGGCTGTTCATCTGGGGAGCCGTGTGGACAATCTCTTCTGGGGAGCGGTGTGGACAGGCTCTGATGGAGAGCCAGGCGGGCTGTGGTGCTGGGAGCCCGTGTGCCTTGCTGGGGAGCCCGGTGACATCGGCTGGGGAGCCCGGTGTGCTGGGCTCTGCTGCTGGGGAGCCCTGTGGACAGGCTCTACTGGGGAGCAGTGTTAACAGGCTCTGCTGGAGAGCCAGGCAGCCTGTGGTTCTGGGGGCCCCCGTGTCCAGTGATGGGGAGCCCGGTAAGCAGGGCTGGGGAGCCCGGTGTGCAGGGCTGTGGTGCTGGGGAGCCGTGTTTACAAGCTCTGCTTGGGAGCGTTGTGAACAGGCTCTGCTGGGGAGCGGTGTGAACAGGCTGTGCTGGGGAGCGGTGTGAACAGGCTCTGATGGAGAGCCAGGCGGGCTGTGGTGCTGGGAGCCCGTGTGCCTTGCTGGGGAGCCCGGTGACATCGGCTGGGGAGCCCGGTGTGCTGGGCTCTGCTGCTGGGGAGCCCTGTGGACAGGCTCTACTGGGGAGCAGTGTTAAAAGGCTCTGCTGGAGAGCCAGGCGGCCTGTGGTTCTGGGGGCCCCCGTGTCCAGTAATGGGGAGCCCGGTAAGCAGGGCTGGGGAGCCCGGTGTGCAGGGCTGTGGTGCTGGGGAGCCGTGTTTACAAGCTCTGCTTGGGAGCGTTGTGAACAGGCTCTGCTGGGGAGCGGTGTGAACAGGCTCTGCTGGGGAGCGGTGTGAACAGGCACTGATGGAGAGCCAGGCGGGTTGTGGTGCTGGGGGGCCCAGTGTGCCGTGATCGGGAGCCCGGTGAGCAGGGCTGGGGAGCCTGGTGTGCTGGGCTGTGCTGCTGGGGAGCCTTGTAGACATTCTCTCCTGCGGAGCCGTGTGAACAGGCTCTTTTGGAGAGCCAGGCGGCCTGTAGTGCTGGGGGCCCCCGTGTGCTGTGCTAGGCGGACCGGTGAGCTGGGCTGGGGAGCCCGGTGTGCTGGGCTCGGAAGCCCGGTGTGCTGGGCTGTGGTGCTTGGGAGCCGTGAGGACAGGCTCTGCTGGGGAGCGGTGTGAACAGGCTCTGATGGAGAGCCAGGCGGGCTGTGGTGCTGGGGGGCCCCGTGTGCTGTGCTGGGGAGCTCGGTGTGCTGGGCTGGGGAGCCCGGTGTGCTGGGCTGTTGTGCTGGCGAGCGGTGTTGACAGGCTCTGCTGGGGAGTTGTGTGAACAGGCTCTACTGTAGAGCCAGGCGGGCTGTGGTGCTGGGGGCCCCCGTGTGCTGTGCTGGGGAGTCCGGTGAGGTGGGCTGGGGAGCCCGGTGAGCTGGGCTGTGCTGCTAGGAAGCCGTGTGGACAGGCTCTGCTGGGGAATGCTTTGAACAGGCTCTTCTGTAGAGCCAGGTGGGCTGTGGTGGTGGGGGCCCCCGTGTGATGTCCCGGGGAGCCCGGTGTTCTGGGCTGTGCTGCTGGGGAGCCGTGTGGACAGGCTCTGCTTGGGAGCGGTATGAACAGGATTTGATGGAGAGCCAGGCGGGCTATGGTTCTGGGGGGGCCCGTGTGCTGTGCTGGGGAGCCCGGTGAGCTGGGCTGGGGAGCCCGGTGTGCTGGGCTCGGGAGCCCGGTGTGCTGGGCTGTGGTGCTTGGGAGCCGTGAGGACAGGCTCTGCTGGGGAGCGGTGTGAACAGGCTCTGATGGAGAGCCAGGCGGGCTGTGGTGCTGGGGGGCCCCGTGTGCTGTGCTGGGGAGCTCGGTGTGCTGGGCTGGGGAGCCCGGTGTGCTGGGCTGTTGTGCTGGCGAGCGGTGTTGACAGGCTCTGCTGGGGAGTTGTGTGAACAGGCTCTACTGTAGAGCCAGGCGGGCTGTGGTGCTGGGGGCCCCCGTGTGCTGTGCTGGGGAGTCCGGTGAGGTGGGCTGGGGAGCCCGGTGAGCTGGGCTGTGCTGCTAGGAAGCCGTGTGGACAGGCTCTGCTGGGGAATGCTTTGAACAGGCTCTTCTGTAGAGCCAGGTGGGCTGTGGTGGTGGGGGCCCCCGTGTGATGTCCCGGGGAGCCCGGTGTTCTGGGCTGTGCTGCTGGGGAGCCGTGTGGACTCGCTCTGCTTGGGAGCGCTGTGACCATGCTCTGATGAAGAGCCAGGCGGGCTGTGGTGCTGGGCGGCCGCGTGTGCTGTCCTGGGGAGACCGGTGAGCTGGGCTGGGGAGCCCGGTGTGCTGGGCTGTGGTGATGGGGAGCCGTGTAGACAGGCTCTGCTGGGGAGCGGTATGAACAGGATTTGATGGAGAGCCAGGCGGGCTATGGTTCTGGGGGGGCCCGTGTGCTGTGCTGGGGAGCCCGGTGAGCTGGGCTGGGGAGCCCGGTGTGCTGGGCTGTTTTGCAGGGGAGCTGTGTAGACAGGCTCTGCTGTGGAGGGGTGTGAACAGGCTTTGTTGGAGAGCCAGGCGGGCTATGGTGCTGGGGGGCCCCGTGTGCTGTGCTGGGGGAGCCCTGTGAGCTGGGCTGGGGAGCCCAGTGTGCTGGGCTGTGGTGCTTGGGAGCCGTGTGGACTCGCTCTGCTGGGGAGTGGTTTGAACTGGCTCTGATGGAGAGCCATGCGGGCTGTGGTGCTGGGGGGGACCGTGTGCTGTCCTGTGGAGCCCGTTGAGCTGGGCTGGGGAGCCCAGTGTGCTGGGATGTGGTGCTGGGGAGCCGTGTGGACAGGCTCTGTTGGGGAGTGGTTTGAACAGGCTCTGATGGAGAGCTAGGCGGGCTGTGGTGCTGGGGAGCCCGGTGAGCTGGGCAGAGGAGCCCGGTTTGCTGGTCTGTGCTGCTGGGGAGCCGTGAAGACAGGGTTTGCTGGGGAGCGGTGTGAACAGGCTCTGCTGGAGAGCCTGGCGGCCTGTTGTGCTGGGGAGCCATGTGGACAGGGTCTGCTGGGGAGTGGTTTGAACAGGCTCTGCTGGAGAGCCAGGCAGGCTGTGGTGCTGGGGGGCCCCGTGTGCTGTGCTGGGGAGCCCGGTGAGCTGGGCTGGGGAGCCCGGTGTGCTGGGCTTTTGTGCTGGGGAGCCGTGTAGACAGGCTCTTCTGCGGAGGGGTGTGAACAGACCCTGATGGAGAGCCTGGCGGGCTGTGGTGCTGGGGGCACCCGTGAGCTGTGCTCAGGAGCCCGGTGAGCTGGGTTGGGGATCCCTGTGTGCTTTGCTGTGGTGATGGCGAGCCGTGTAGACAGGCTGTGCTCTTGAACGGTGTGAACAGGCTCTGATGGAGAGCCAGCCGGGCTGTGGTGCTGGGGGCCCCCGTGTGCTGCACTCGGGAGCCCAGTGAGCTGGGCTTCGGAGCCCAGTGTCCTGGGCTGTGGTGTTGGGAAGTCGTGTGGACCGGCTCTGCTGGGGAGAGGGTTGAACAGGCTCTGATGGAGAGCCAGCCGGGCTGTTGAGCTGGGTAGCCCCGTGTGCTGTGCTTGGGGGCCCCATGTGCTGTGCTGGGGAGCCCGATGAGTTGGGCTGGGGAGCCCGGTGTGCTGGGCTGTGGTGCTGGGGAGCCCGGTGTGCTGGGCTGGGGAGCCCGGTGTGCTGGGATGTGGTGCTGGGGAGCCGTGTGGACAGGCTCTGCTGGGGAGCGGTGTGAACAGGCTAAGCTGGAGAGCCAGGCGGGCTGTGGTGCTGGGGGGCCCCGTGTGCTGTGCTGGGGAGCCCGGTGTGCTGGGCTTTTCATCTGGGGAGCCGTGTGGATAATCTCTTCTGGGGAGCGGTGTGGACAGGCTCTGATGGAGAGCCAGGTGGGCTGTGGTGCTGGGGAGCCCGTTGAGCTGGACTGGGGAGCCCGGTGTGCTGGGCTGTGGTGCTGGGGAGTTGTTTGAACAGGCTCTGCTGGGGAGAGGGTTGAACATGCTCTGATTTAGAGCCAGGCGGGCTTTGGTGCTGGGGGCCCCCGTGTGCTCTGCTGGGGAGCCCGTTTAGCTGGGCTAGGGAGCCCGGTGTGCTGGGCTGTGGTGCTGGTGAGCCGTGTGGACAGGCTGTCCTGGCGAGCTGTGTGAACAGGCTCTGATGGAGAGCCAGGCGGGCTGTGGTGCTGGGGGGCATCGTTTTCTGTGGTGGGGAGCCCGGTGAGCTGGGCTGCGGAGCCCGGTGTGCTGGGCTGTGCTGCTGGGGAGGCGTGTGGACCGGCTCTGCTGGGGAGCGGTGTGAACAGGATCTGATGGAGAGCCAGGTGGGCTGTGGTGCTGGGGGGCCCCCGTTTGCTGTGCTGGGGACCCCGGTGAGCTGGGCGGAGGAGCCCGGTTTGCTGGGCTGTGCTGCTTGGGAGCCGTGTGGACAGGCTCTGCATGGGAGTGGTTTGAACAGGCTCTGATGGAGAGCCAGGCGGGCTGTTGTGCTTGGGGGCCCCCTTTTCTGTGCTGGGGAGCCGGGTGAGCTGGGCTGGGGAGCCCGGTTTGCTGGGCTGTGGTGCTGGGGAGCCGTGTAGGCAGGCTCTGCTGGGGAGCGTTGTGAACAGGCTCTGCTGGACAGCCAGGCGGGCTGTTGTGCTGGGGGGCCCCGTGTGCCGTGCTGGGGAGCCCGGTGTGCTGGGCTGGGGAGCCCGGTGTGCTGGGCTGTGGTGCTGGGGAGCCGTGTAGACAGGCTCTGCTGGGGAGCCATTCGGGCTGTGGTGCTGGGGGGCCCCGTGTGCTGTGCTGGGGAGCCCGGTGAGCTGGGCTGGGAAGCCCGGTGTCCTGGGCTGTGCTGCTGGGGAGCCCTGTGGAAAGGCTCTGCTGGGGAGTGGCTTGAAAAGGCTCTGCTGGAGAGCCAGGCGCGCTGTGGTGCTGGGGGGCCCCGTATGCTGGGCTGGGGAGCCCGGTGTGCTGGGCTGTGCTGCTGGGGAGCCGTGTGGACAGGCTGTGCTTGGGAGTGGTTTGAACAGGTTCTGCTGGAGAAACAGGCGGGCTGTGGTCCTGGGGGCCCCCGTGTGCAGTGCTGGGGAGCCCGTTGAGCTGGGCTGGGGAGCCCGGTGTGCTGGGCTGTGGTGCTGGGGAGCCGTGTAGACCGGCTCTGCTGCGGAGCGATGTGAACAGGCTCTTATGCAGCGCCAGGCGGGCTGTAGTGCTGAGGGGCCCCGTGTGCTGTGCTGGGGAGCCCGGTGAGCTGTGCTGTGGTGCTGGGGAGCCGTGTGAAGAGGCTCTGATGGAGAGCCAGGCGGGCTGTGGTGCTGGGGGCCCCCGTGTGCTGTGCTGGGGATCCCGGTCTGCTGGGCTGTGGTGCTGAGGAGCCGTGTGGACAGGCACTGCTGAGGAGAGTTTTGTACAGGCTCTGATGGAGAGCCAGGCGGGCTGTGGTGTTTGGGGGTCCCGTGTGCTGTGCTGGGTAGCCCGTTGAGGAAGGCTGGGGAGCCCAGTGTTCTGGGCTGTCGTGCTGGGGAGTTGTGTGGACAGGTTTTGCTGGGAAGTGGTTTGAACAGGCTCTGCTAGAGAGCCAGGCGGGCTGTGTTGCTGGGGGCCCCCGTGTCCAGTGCTGGGGAGGCCGGTTAGCTGGTGCTGGGGAGCCCGGTGTGCTGGGCTGTGGTGCTGGGGAGCCGTGTGGACAGGCTCTGCTGGAGATCCAGGTGGGCAGTGGTGCTGGTGGCCACCGTGTGCTGTGCTGGGGAGCCCGGTGTGCTGGGCTGTGCTGCTGGGGAGCCGTGTGGACAGGCTCTGATGGAGAGCCAGGCGGGCTGTGGTGCTGGGGGCCCCGGTGTTCTTTGCTGCGGAGCACGGTGAGCTGTGCTGGGGAGCCCGGTGTGCTGGGCTGTGCTGCTGGGGACCCGTGTGAAGAGGCTCTGATGGAGAGCCAGGCGGGCTGTGGTGCTGGGGGCCCCCGTGTGCTGTGGTGGGGAATCCCGGTGTGCTGGGCTGTGGTGCTGGGGAGCCGTGTGGACAGGCACTGCTGAGGAGAGTTTTGTACAGGCTCTGATGGAGAGCCAGGCGGGCTGTTGTGCTGGGAAGTCCCGTGTGCTTTGCTGGCGGGGCCCGTGTGCTGTGCTGGGGGTCCCCGTGTGCTTTGCTGGGGAGCCCGTTGAGCTGGGCTGGGGAGCCCGGTGTGCTGGGCTGTGGTGCTGGGGAGCCGTGTGGACAGGCTCTGCTGAGGGAGTGGTTTGAACAGGCTCTGCTCGAGAGCCAGGCGGGCTGTGGTGCTGGGGGGCCCCGTGTGCAGTGCTGGAGAGCCCGGTGAGCTGGGCTGTGGTGCTGGGGATCCGTGTAGACAGGTTCTGCTGCGGAGGTGTGTGAACAGGCTCTGATGGAGAGCCAGGCGGGCTGTGATGCTGGGCGCCCCCGTGTGATGTGTTGGGGGGACCGGTGAGGTGGGCTGGGGACCCAAATGTGCTGGGCTGTGGTGCTGGGGAGCCGTGTCGACAGGCTCTGCTGGGGAGCGGTGTGAACAGGCTCTGCTGGAGAGCCAGGCGGGCCGTGGTGCTGGGGGCTCCCGTGTGCTGTGCTGGGGAGCCCGGTGAGCTGGGCTCTGCTGCTGGGGAGCCATGTAGACAGGCTCTGCTGGGGAGCAGTGTGAACAGGCTCTGCTGGAGAGCCAGGCCGGCTGTGGTGCTGGGGAGCCGTGTGGACAGGCTCTGCTGGGGAGTGGTTTGAACAGTCTCTGCTGGAGAGCCAGGCGGGCTGTGGTGCTGTGGGGCCCGCGTGTGCTGTGCTGTGGAGCCCGGTGAGCTTGGCTGGCGAGCCCGGTGTGCTGGGCTGTGTTGCTGGCCAACCGTGTAGACAGGCTCTACTGGGGGGCCACGTATGCTGTGCAGGGGAGCCCGTTGAGCCTGGCTGGGGAGCCCGGTGTGCTGGGCTGTGCTGCTGGGGAGCCGAGTGGACAGGCTCTGCTGCGGAGCGCTGTGAACAAGCTTTGATGGAGAGCCAGGCGGGCTGTGGTTATGGGGGCCCCCGTGTGCTGTGCTGGGGGCCCCCGTGTGCGGTGCTGGGGAGCCCGGTGTGCTGGGCTGTTGTGCTGGGGAGCCGTGTGGTCAGGCTCTCCTGGGGAGCGGTTTGAACAGGCTCTGCTGGAGAGCCAGGCGGGCTGTGGTGCAGGGGGGCCCTGTGTGCTTCGCTGGGGGCCCCCGTGTGCTGTGCTGGGGATCCCGGAGTGCTGGGCTGTGGTGCAGGGGAGCCGTGTGGACAGACTCTGCTGAGGAGAGTTTTGTATAGGCTCTGATGGAGAGCCATGCTTGCTGTTGTTCTGGGGGCCCCCGTGTGCTGTGATGGGTAGCCCGGTGAGATGGGCTGGTGAGCCTGGTGTGCTGGGCTCTGCTGGTGGGGAGTCGTGTTACAGGCTCTGCTGGGCAGCGGTGTGAACAGGCTCTGATGGAGAGCCACGCGGGCTGTGGTGCTGGGGGGCCCCGTGTGCTGTGCTGGGGAGCCCGTTGAGCTGGGCTGGGGAGCCCGGTATGCTGGGCTGTGCTGCTGGGGAGCCGTGTGGAAAGGATATTGCTGGGGAGTGGTTTGAAAAGGATCTGCTGGACAGCCAGGCGGGCTGTGGTGCTGGGGGGCCCGGTGTGCCGTGATCGGGAGCCCGGTGAGTTGGGCTGGGGGGCCCGGTGTGCTGGGCTGTGGTGCTGCGGAGCCTTGTGGACAGGCTCTGCTGGGGAGCGGTGTGAACCGGCTCTGATGGAGAACCAGGCGGGCTGTGGTGGTGGGGCCCCCGGTGTGCTGTGATGGGGAGCCCGGTGAGCTGGGCTGGGGAGCTCGGTGTGCAGGGCTGTGGTGCTGGAGAGCCGTGTGGACAGGCTCTGCTGAGGAGCGGTGTGGACAGGCTCTGATGTAGAGCCAGGCGGGCAGTGGTGCGGGGGGACCCTTGTTCTGTCTTGAGGAGCCCTTTGAGCTGGGCTGGGGAGCCCGGTGTGCTGGGCTGTGGTGCTGGGGAGCCGTGTAGACAGGCTCTGCCGGGGACTGGTTTCAACAGGCTCTGCTGGAGAGCCAGGCGGGCTGTGGTGCTGGGGAGCCGTGTGGACAGGCTCTGCTGGGTTGTGGTTTGAACAGGATCTGCTGGAGAGCCAGGCAGGCTGTGGTGCTGTGGGGCCCCGTGTGCTGTGCTGGGGAGCCCTGTGAGCTGGGCTGGGGAGCCCGGTTTGCTGGGCTGTGCTGCTGGGGAGCCGTGTGGACAGGCTCTGATTGAGAGCCAGGCGGGCTGTGGTGCTGGGGAGCCCGTTGAGCTTGGCTGGGGAGCCCGGTGTGCTGGGCTGTGGTGCTGGGGTGTGCTGGGCTGTGGTGCTGGGGAGCTGTGTGGACAGGCTCTGCTGGGGAGCCGTGTGAACAGGCACTGATGGAGAGCCATGCCGGATGTTGTGCTGTGGGCCCCCGTGTGCTGTGCTGGGGAGCCCGGTGAGCTGGCCCGAGGAGCCCGGTGTGCTGGGCTGTGGTTCTGGGTAGCCGTGTGGACATGCTCTGCTGGGGACTGGTTTGAACAGTCTCTGCTGGAGAGCCAGGCGGGCTGTGGTGCTGGGGAGCCGTGTGGACAGGCTGTGCTGGGGAGTGGTTTCAACAGGCTCTGATGCAGAGCCAGGCAGGCTGTATTGCTGGGGGGCCCCGTGTGCTGTGCTGGGGAGGCCGGTGTGCTGGGCTGTGGTGCTGGTGAGCCGTGTGGAAAGGCTGTGCTGGGGAGCTGTGTGAACAGGCTCTGATGGAGAGCCAGGCGGGCTGTGGTGCTGGGGGGCACCGTGTTCTGTGGTGGGGAGCCCGGTGAGCTGGGCTGCGGAGCCCGGTGTGCTGGGCTGTGCTGCTGGGGAGGCGTGTGGACCGGCTCTGCTGGGGAGCGGTGTGAACAGGATCTGATTGAGAGCCAGGTGGGCTGTGGTGCTGGGGGGCCCCCGTTTGCTGTGCTGGGGACCCCGGTGAGCTGGGCGGAGGAGCCCGGTTTGCTGGGCTGTGCTGCTTGGGAGCCGTGTGGACAGGCTCTGCATGGGAGTGGTTTGAACAGGCTCTGATGGAGAGCCAGGCGGGCTGTTGTGCTTGGGGGCCCCCTTTTCTGTGCTGGGGAGCCGGGTGAGCTGGGCTGGGGAGCCCGGTGTACTGGGCTGTGGTGCTGGGGAGCCGTGTAGGCAGGCTCTGCTGGGGAGCGGTGTGAACAGGCTCTGCTGGACAGCCAGGCGGGCTGTTGTGCTGGGGGGCCCCGTGTGCCGTGCTGGGGAGCCCGGTGAGCTGGGCTGGGGAGCCCGGTGTGCTGGGCTCGGGAGCCCGGTGTGCTGGGCTGTGGTGCTTGGGAGCCGTGAGGACAGGCTCTGCTGGGGAGCGGTGTGAACAGGCTCTGATGGAGAGCCAGGCGGGCTGTGGTGCTGGGGGGCCCCGTGTGCTGTGCTGGGGAGCTCGGTGTGCTGGGCTGGGGAGCCCGGTGTGCTGGGCTGTTGTGCTGGCGAGCGGTGTTGACAGGCTCTGCTGGGGAGTTGTGTGAACAGGCTCTACTGTAGAGCCAGGCGGGCTGTGGTGCTGGGGGCCCCCGTGTGCTGTGCTGGGGAGCCCGGTGAGCTTGGCTGGGGAGCCCGGTGTGCTGGGCTGTGGTGCTGGGGAGCCGTGTAGACAGGCTCTGCTGGGGAGCGTTGTAAACAGGCTATGCTGGAGAGCCAGGCTGGCTGTGGTGCTGTGGGCCCCCGTGTGCTGTGCTTTGGAGCCCGGTGTGCTGGGCTGTGGTGCTGGGGAGCCGTGTGGACAGGCTCTTCTGGGGGGCGGTGTGGACAGGCTCTGCTGGAAAGCCAGGCGGGCTGTGCTGCGGTGTGCTAGGCTGTGCTGCTGCGGAGCCGTGTAGACAGGCTCTGCTCTGGAGCCATTCGGGCTGTGGTGCTGGGGGGCCCCGTCTGCTTTGCTGGGGAGCCCGGTGTGCTGGGCTGAGCTGCTGGGGTGCCGTGTGTAGAGGGTCTGCTGGGAAGCGGTGTGAAAAGGCTCTGATGGAGAGCCACGCGGGCTGTGGTGCTGGGGGGCCCCAGTGTGCTGTGCTCGGTAGCCCGGTTAGCTGGGCTGCGGTGCCCGGTGTGCTGGGCTGAGCTGCTGGGGTGCCGTGTGGACAGGGTCTGCTGGGAAGCGGTGTTAACAGGCTCTGATGGAGAGCCGGGCGGGCGGTGGTGCTGGGGGCCCCCGTGTGCTGTGCTCGGTAGCCCGGTGAGCTGGGATGGGGAGCCCGGAATGCTGGGCTGAGCTGCTGGGGTGCCGTGTGGACAGCGTCTGCTGGGGAGCCGTGTGAACAGGCTCTGATGGAGAGCCAGGCGGGCTGTGCTGCGGTGTGCGGGGCTGCTGGGGAGCCGTGTAGACAGGCACTTCTGGGGAGCTTTGTGAACAGGCTCTGATGGAGAGCCAGGCGGGCTGTGGTGCTGGGGGGCCCCGTGATCTGTGCTGGGGAGCCCGGTGAGCTGTGCTGCGGGCCCCCGTGTGCTGTGCTGGGGAGCCCGGTTAGCTGGGCCGAGGAGCCCGGTGTGCTGGGCTGTGGTGCTGGGGAGTTGTGTGGACAGGCTCTGCTGGGGACTGGTTTGAACAGGCTCTGCTGGAGAGCCAGGCGGGCTGTGGTGCTGGGGGGCCCCGTGTGCTGTGCTGGGGAGCCCTGTGAGCTGGGCTGGGGAGCCCGGAGTGCTGGGCTTTTGTGCTTCGGAGCCGTGTAGACAGGCTCTGCTGCGGACGGGTGTGAACAGGCTCTGATGGAGAGCAGGCGGGCTGTGGTGCTGGGGGCGCCCGTGTGCTGTGCTCAGGAGCCCGTTGAGCTTGGCTGGTAAGCCCGGTGTGCTGTGCTGTGGTGCTGGGGAGCTTTGTAGAAAGGCTTTGCTGGGGAGTGGTGTGAACAGGCTCTGTTGGAGAGCCAGGCGGGCTGTGGTGTTGGGGGCCCCCGTGTGCTGTGCTGGGGGGCACGGTGAGGTGGGCTGGGGAGCCCGGTGTACTGGACTGTGGTGCTGGCCAACCGTGTAGACAGGCTCTGCTGGGGTGCCCCGTGTGCTGTGATGGGGAGCCCGGTGAGCTGGGCTTGGGAGCCCGGTGTTCTGGGCTGTGCTGCTGGGGAGGCGTGTGGACAGGCTGTGCTGGGGAGTGATTTCAAAAGGCTCTGCAGGAGAGCAACGCGGTCTGTGGTGCTGGGGGTCCCCGTGTTCCATGCTGGGGAGCCGGTTGAGCCTGGCTGGGGAGCCCGGTGTGCTGGGCAGTGGTGCTGGGGAGGCGTGTGGACAGGCTGTGCTGTGGAGTGGTGTGTAAAGGTTCTGCTGGACAGCCAGGCAGGCTGTGGTGCTGGGGGCCCCCGTGTGCTGTGCTGGGGAGCCCGTTGAGCTTGGCTGGGGAGCCTGGTGTGCTGGGCTTTGGTGCTGGGGAGCTGTTTGAACAGGCTCTGATTTAGAGCCAGGCGGGCTGTTGTGCTGGGGAGCCGTGTGGACAGGATCTGATGGGGAGCGGTTTGAACAGGCTCTGATGGAGAGCCGTGCGGGCTGTGCTGCGGTGTGCTGGGCTGTGCTGCTGGGGAGCCGTGTAGACAGGCTCTGCTGGGGAGCCATTCGGGCTGTGATGCTGGGGGGCCCCGTGTGCTGTGCTGGGGATCCCGGTGTGCTCGGCTGTGGTGCTGGCCAACCGTGTGGACAGGCTCTGCTGGCGAGTGGTTTGAACAGGCTCTGCTGGGGAGCGGAGTGAACAGGCTCTGATGGAGAGCCAGGCGGGCTGTTGTGCTGGGAAGCCCCGTGTGCTGTGCTGGGGGGCCCCGTGTGCTGTGCTGGGGAGCCCGGTGTGGTGGGCTGTGGTGCTGCGGTGCCGTGTGTACAGGCTCTGCTGGGGAGTGGTTTGAACAGGCTCTGCTGGGGAGCGGAGTGAACAGGCTCTGATGGAGAGCCAGGGGGTCTGTGGTGCTGGGGGGCCCCGTGTGCTGTGCTGTGGATCTCGTAGAGCTGGGATGGGGAGCCCGGTGTGCTGGGCTGTGGTGCTGGGGAGCCGTGTGGACAGGCTCTGCTGGGGAGAGGTTTGAACAGGCTCTGCTCGAGAGCCAGGCTGGCTGTGGTGCTGGGGGGCCCCGTGTGCAGTGCTGGGGAGCCCGGTGAGCTGGGCTGGGGATCCCGGTTTGCTGGGCTGTGATGATGGGGAGCCGTGTAGACAGGCTGTGCTGGGGAGCGGTGTGAACACGCTATGATGGAGAGCCAGGCGGGCTGTGATGGTGTGGACCACCGTGTGCTTTACTGGGGGGCCCCGTGAGCTGTGCTGGTGAGCCCTGTGTGCTGGGCTGTGGTACTGGCGAGCCGTGTGGACAGGCTCTGCTGAGGAGCGGTGTGAACAGGCTCTGATGGAGAGTCTGGCGGGCTGTGGTGCTGGGGGCATCAATGTGCTATTCTGGGGAGCCCGGTGAGCTTGGCTGGGGAGCCCGGTGTGGTGGGCTGTGCTGCTGGGGAGCCGTGTGGACAGACTCTGCTGCGGAGCGCTGTGACCAGGCTCTGATGGAGAGCCAGGGGGGCTGTGGTGCTGGGGGGCCCCGTGTGCTTTGCTGGGTAGCCCGGTGAGCTGGGCTGGGGAGCCCGGTGTGCTGGGATGTGCTGCTGGGGAGGCGTGTGGACAGGCTGTGCTTGGGATTGGTTTGAACAGGCTGTGCTGGAGAGCCAGGCGGGCTGTGGTGCTGGGGGCCCTCCGTATGCTGTGCTGGGGGCCCCCGTGTGCTGTGCTGGGGAGCCCGGTGTCCTGGGCTGTGCTGCTGGGGAGCCTTGTGGACAGGCTCTGCTGGGGAGTGTTTTGAACAGGCTCTGCTGGAGAGCCAGGCGGGCTGTGTTGCTGGGGTCCCCCGTGTGCTGTGCTGGGGAGCCCCGTGTGCTGTGCTGGGGAGCCCGGTGTGCTGGGCTGTGGTGCTGGGGGGCCCCGTGTGCTGTGCTGCGGAGCCCGGTGAGATCGGCTTTGGAGCCCGGTGTGCTGGGCTGTGCTGCTGGGGAGCCGTGTGGACAGGCTCTGCTGGGGAGCGATGTGAAGAGACTCTGCTGGATAGCCAGGCGGGCTGTGGTGCCGGGGGCCCTCGTGTGCTGTGCTAGGGAGCCCGGTGAGCTTGGCTGGGGAGCCCGGTGTGCTGGGCTGTGCTGCTGGGGAGCTGTGTGGACAGGCTCTGCTGGGGAGCGGTGTGAAAAGGCTCTGATGGAGAGCCAGGTGGGATGTGGTGCTGGGGGGCCCCGTGTGCTGTGCTGGGGATCCCAGTGAGCTGGGCTGTGGTGCTGGGGAGCCCGGTGTGCTGGGCTGTGCTGCTGGGGAACCGTGTGCTGTGCTGGGGAGCCCGGTGAGCTGGGCTGGGGAGGCCAGTGTGCTGGGCTGTGTTGCTGTCGAGCCGTGTGGACCGGCTCTGTTGGGGAGTGGTTTGAACAGGCTCTGATGGAGAGCCAGGCGGGCTGTGGTGCTGGGGGGCCCGGTGTGCTGTGCTGGGGAGCCCGGTGAGCTGGGCTGGGGAGCCCGGTGTGCTGTGCTGTGGTGCTGGGGAGCCGTGTCCACAGGCTCTGCTCCGGAGCGGTGTGAACAGGCTCTTATGGAGAGCCAGGCGGGCTGTGGTGCCGGGGGCTCCCGTGTCCTGTGCTGGGCGGCCCGGTGAGCTGGGCTGGGGAGCCCGGTGTGCTGGGCTGGGGATCCCGGTGTGCTGGGCAGTGGTGCTGGGGAGCCGTGTGGACCGGCTCTGCTGGGGAGTCGCTTGAACAGGCTCTGATGGAGAGCCAGGCGGGCTGTTGTGCTGGGAAGCCCCGTGTGCTGTGCTGGGGGGCCCCGTGTGCTGTGCTGGGGAGCCCGTTGAACTGGGCTGGGGGACATGGTGAGCTGCGCTGGGGAGTACGGTGTGCTGGCCTGTGGTGCTGGGGAGTTGTGTGGACAGGCTCCTCTGGGGGGTGGTTTGAACAGGCTCTGCTGGAGAGCCAGGATGGCTGTGGTGCTGGGGGGCCCCGTGTTCTGTGCTGGGGACCCTGGTGAGCTGGGCTGGGGAGCCCGGTGTGCTGGGCTGTGATGCTGGGGAGCCGTGTGGACAGGCTCTGCCGGGGAGCGGTGTGAAAAGGCTCTGATGGAGGGCCAGCCGGGCTGTGGTGCTGGGGGCCCCCGTGTGCTGTGCTCGGGAGCCCAGTGAGCTGGGCTTTGGAGCCCAGTGTGCTGGGCTGTAGTGCTGGGAAGCCGTGTAGACAGGCTCTGCTGGGGAGCCATTCGGGCTGTGGTGCTGGGGGGCCCCGTGTGCTGTGCTGGGGAGCCCGTTAAGCTTTGCCGGGGAGCTCGGTGTGCTGGGCTTTGGTGCTGGGGAGACTTGTAGACAGGCTCTGATTGGGAGCGGTGTGAACAGGCACTGAGGGAAAGCCAGGTGGGCTGTGGTGTAGGGGGCCGGCGTGTGCTGTGCTGGGGAGCCCGGTGAGCTGGGCTGGGGTGCCCGGTGTGCTGGGCTGTGGTGCTGGGGAGCCGTGTGGAAAGGCTCTGCTGGGGAGTGGTTTGAACATTCTCTGCTCGAGAGCCAGGCGGGCTGTGGTGCTGGGGGGCCCCGTGTGCAGTGCTGGAGAGCCCGGTGAGCTGGGCTGTGGTGCTGGGGATCCGTGTAGACAGGTTCTGCTGCGGAGGTGTGTGAACAGGCTCTGATGGAGAGCCAGGCGGGCTGTGATGCTGGGCGCCCCCGTGTGATGTGTTGGGGGGACCGGTGAGGTGGGCTGGGGACCCAAATGTGCTGGGCTGTGGTGCTGGGGAGCCGTGTCGACAGGCTCTGCTGGGGAGCGGTGTGAACAGGCTCTGCTGGAGAGCCAGGCGGGCCGTGGTGCTGGGGGCTCCCGTGTGCTGTGCTGGGGAGCCCGGTGAGCTGGGCTCTGCTGCTGGGGAGCCATGTAGACAGGCTCTGCTGGGGAGCAGTGTGAACAGGCTCTGCTGGAGAGCCAGGCCGGCTGTGGTGCTGGGGAGCCGTGTGGACAGGCTCTGCTGGGGAGTGGTTTGAACAGTCTCTGCTGGAGAGCCAGGCGGGCTATGGTGCTGGGGGCCCCCGTGTGCTGTGTTGGGGACCCCGGTGAGCTGGGCTGGGGAACCCCGTGTGCTGGGCTGTTTTGCTGGGGAGCCGTGTGGACAGGCTCTGCTGGGGAGCGGTATGAACAGGCTCTGCTGGACAGCCAGGCGGGCTGTGGTGCTGTCGGCCCCCGTGTGCTGTGCTGGGGAGCCCGGTGAGCTGGGCTGTGGTGCTGGGGAGCCGTGTAGACAGGCTCTGCTGGTAAGCCATTCGGGCTGTGGTGCTGGGGGGCCCCGTGTGCTTTGCTGGGGAGCCCGGTGTGCTGGGCTGGGGAGCCCGGTGTGCTGGGCTGTGCTGCTGGGTTGCCGTGTGGACAGGCTCTGCTGGGGAGCGGTGTGAATGGGCTCTGCTGGATTGCCAGGCGGGCTGTGCTGCGGTGTGCTTGGCTGTGCTGCTGGGGAGCCGTGCAGACAGGCTCTGCTGGGGAGCTGTGTGAACAGGCTCTGATGGAGAGCCAGGCGGGCTGTGGTGCTGGGGGGCCCCGTGTGCTGTGCTGGGGAGCCCATTGAGCTGGGCTTGGGGGCCCGGTTTGCTGGGCTGTGCTGCTGGGGAGAGGTGTGGACAGGCATTGCTGGGGAGTGGTTTGAAAAGGATCTGCTGGATAGCCAGGCGGGCTGTGTTGCTGGGGGGCCCCGTGTGCCGTGCTCGGGAGCCCGGTGAGCTGGGCTGGGGAGCCAGGTGTGCTGGGCTGTGGTGCTGGGGAGCGGAGTAAAATGGCTCTGATGGAGAGCCAGGCGGGCTGTGGTGCTGGGGGGCCCCGTGTGCTGTGCTGGGGAGCACGTCTAGCTGGGCTGGGGAGCCCGGTGTGCTGGGCTGTGGTGCTGGGGGGCCCCGTGTGCTTTGCTGCGGAGCCCGGTGAGATCGGCTATGGAGCCCGGTGTGCTGGGCTGTGCAGCTGGGGAGCCGTGTGGACAGGCTCTGCTGGGGAGCTATGTGAAGAGGCTCTGCTGGATAGCCAGGCGGGCTGTGGTGCCGGGGGCCCTC